>VYZV01027338.1:36785-91360 GCA_013401275.1 Pandion haliaetus | reverse complement strand
GACCCCATGCTGGAGCAGGAGAAGAGTATGAGGAGTCTTTCCGCTGAGGAGTCTCTACATACTCTCCCAAGCACCAGTTCTTTCAGCCCATTAATTTCCTGGGCTATAAATATTTTCCATATACTTTGCAACAGTCTATAAATTTCTCTTCCATGAGTTTATCTGATATTCTTTTAGACCCATTTAAGTTTTCCCAACCAAAACATCTTTTGGCAAGGAGTTTCACAAATCTGTTACCTGTTCTGTGAGAATGATCTCATTTTGTTTGCTTTGAAATCAGTTCCTCCACCTTCAGTCAATATTTTTTTTCTTATGCTTGTTTTTGGCAGAAACAGTGAATGGTGGAACTGTGTCTACTCTCTCAACAACTGTGAGCTTGGAGGCTTCTGTCATTCCTCACCCCTGCCTAAGTCATTTGTTTCATGTATTTAGCCAGTCCACATTTCTCACCTCTGACTGTCTTTACTGTCCTTCTCTGAGTCTTTTCCAACTCTACCATGCCTTTAATGAGAAGTGAGAACCATAGGATCAAGGAATCATAGTTGGAAGGAACCTTAAAGATTATCTAGTTCCAACCCCCCCTGCCATGGGCAGGGACACCTTCCACTAGACCAGGCTGCTCAAAGCTCCATCCAGCCTGGCCTTGAACACTGCCAGGGATGGGGCAGCCACAGCTTCTCTGGGCAATCTGTTCCAGTGCCTCACCACCCATACAGTAAAGAACTTCTTCCTCACATCTAATCTAAATCTACCCTCTTTTAGTTTAAAAGCATTACCCCTTGTCCTATCACTACAGGCCCTTGTAAAAAGTGCCTCTCCGACTTTCCTGTAGGCCCCCTTTAGGTACTGGAAGGCTGCAGTAAGGTCTCCCCAGAGCCTTTTCTTCTCCAGGCTGAACAACCCCAACTCTCTCAGCCTGTCTTCATAGGAGAGGTGCTCCAGCCCCCTGATCATCTTCGTGGCCGTCCTCTGGACTTGCTCCAACAGGTCCATGTCCTTCTTATGTTGGGGGCCCCAGAGTTGAACGCAGTACTGCAGGTGAGTTCTTACGAGAGTGGAGTAGAGGGGGAGAATCACCTCCCTTGACCTGCTGGTCACACTTCTCTTGATGCAGCCCAGGATATGGTTGGCTTTCTGGGCTGCAAACACACACTGCAGGGTCACATTGAGCTTCTCATCAACCAACACCCCCAAGTCCTTCTCCTCAGGGCTGCTCTCAATCCATTCTCTGCCTAGCCTGTATTTGTGCTTGGGATTGCCCTGATCCATGTGCAGGACTTTGCACTTGGCCTTGTTGAACTTCAGGAGGTTTGCACAGGCCCACCTCTCAATCCAGGTCCCTCTGAATGGCACCCCATCCCTCAGGGGTGTCAACTGCACCACACAGCTTGGTGTCATTGGGAAATGTGCTGAGGGTGCACTCAATCCCACTGAACCGAGAACTGCATAAGGTAACCAACAGGCAAGTAAACCATGGATATGTACAATGGTGTTACTATATTTTTTATTTTGATCTGTAATTCCCTTTTTGAGGACCCTTAACATATACTTTGCTTTGTTTTTTTGACCACTCCTGATGACTAAGCTGACATTTTCATGGAACTATTTATCACAGCGCCAAAATCTCACATTTGAGTAGTAATGGTCAGCTCAGAACCCACCACTCTATGTGAGAAATTAGGATGATTTCCCCTGCAGATGTGCAACATTTTTAATTTGTCTACATTGAATTTTATCTGTAATTTTACTGCCCAGCCTTACAAGGTCCATTTGCAATTCTTCACAGTCAACTCTCATCCATAATACCCTAATTAACCTTGTATTACCAACAACTTTCTCATCTGAGTAATCAATCTTCCCTTTTCCAGACCACTTATGAATGTTTTTACAGCACAGGTCCCAGGAGAGATCCATGCCAAACTCCACTGGTAACCCTCCAAGATCAAGAATGTATGTGTTTCTATATAAATGTTAGACAACTGAAAAAAACAAGATGGGGGAATTCTGGCTTTGAATGAGGTTATAGATATAATAGGTAGAAGAAAGCCAAACTGTGCAACATCGTAATGCCAGAGTACGAATTGCCATGGCCCTGAGTGCCCCAAGAGGCTTTAATTGCCCCAGCCAGCCTCATCTGAGACACTTGCCCTCACCCTCTGCCTTTGGACCCCAGGGCTCCAGCTAAGCTCACGATCTGGCCCACAGTCCTAGCCTGAACTGCACAGTAGGTAGTCTTGCAGCCAGCCATGTCCCCTGCTATTCCAGATCAGTTCTGTGTCATTGTCTTGCCCTGTCTGATTATGACCAGGCAGTTGAGGAAAGGCATCACCATCACCAGCTCTGGGTCACAGACCAGCAGCACACTTGCTACTCTCTGACAGAAATGAGATAGGAATGCAAAGTTAAAGCAATGCTGTAATGCAATATGAGTGAAAGAAGGGGAGAAGACAAAGTTAAATGAGGAAAACAAGAAAAACAGTTTAACTGCATGCAGAAGGAACACAACAATTTGTGCAATTCCAAGTGTCTTGCCTTAATAGGAAGTTTGGTATTACCATCCGGGGGGGGGTGTGGGGGTGGTGGTGGTTATGTGACTTTAAACCTGCTTAGACAGAGATCAGAGAAGCTGCCAGAGCAGAACAGATAATAAAAATGGGAGAATTCAATTATACCCATGTAGACTGAAGAAATGTCATAGTGAGAAATGATATAGAGATACAAGTTTTAAATATCATGAATGACCACTTGTTAAACTTACTAGTCAGGAAACCCACAAGTGAAGAAGCAATTTGGCTTAGTCTTGAGAGGATGAGATGTGGTTTGCAACGTTACTTTTGAAGAGTTGCTTTGTAATTATGACTACTATATATTCAAATTTAGCATTTGCAAGAATGAAGTAGATTTAATTTCAAAAAAAGAGAACATAAAAATGAAGAAGCTTGTTAAAAACAAATTAAAAGGAACACATGGAAGAATAAAATTCTTGCAGGCAGACTGAGATGATTTAAAGACAACTAAACTGGAGTCTCAGTGTAAATAATACCTTCTAATCAAAGAGAAACAAAAAAGGACCCACCAAAGTCAGAACCACTGAACAATAAAGGAAGGCATTTGAATTTAGAAAGATTTCCCTCAAAATGCAGAAGCTGTATCTGAAGAAGGGAAACATAAAAGAGTATAAATTCAGATAAATCAAATGTAAAACCATAAAAGACAGATGAAAACAGATTTTGAAGATTAACTTGGGTAAATAAGATCTTCTGTGCTGCCTGGCAGAAAATTTGAAGTCTGCAGTGCTAATAGAACTAAAAATAGTTAAAATCATAACAAAAAAATTAGGTTAATTCTCTTTGTCCATGTTCACTTAAGAAGAGCTTAGAGAGATTCACAGCCACTTTCTTTATAAGGGACAAGTTTGAGGAACCACCAAAAGGTCAGTAGGGGGCATTTATGAACAGACTGATAAAATAAATGCTAAAGAATCACTTGGGCTCTGTTGCATTTAACACCAAGTGGTGTAGTAATAAAACTGTGAGACTACTGAATTGCTTCTGTAGTGGTAATCTACTGACTAACTCTTCCTCAGGAATGGAGTGTAGCAAGTGAAAAGCACCTATTTAAAAAGTGATTGAGAGAAGGTGCAAGTAACCTACATCAGAAAGTCTGACTTCTGTGTAAGTGAAGCTATGAGAAATCATAGATCTGCTCAGCACTTGATGTCCTGGCTATACTGGAGCAGCTCTTGCAGTAGAAATTCAAGGCTCACATATATAGGTATTAGGATTCACTGAACGGTCAGCGGTTATATTGACAATGGCAGTGTGATCCACAGAATTACACAAATTTCCAGAAATCTTTTGACAAGGCACCTGTCCATCAAATTGTAAGAAACTAACCAGTCATGATATGAGAAATAAAGGTTTATTGTATATTCATAATTATTTAAAAGCAGAAACAAAAGCAGGCATAAATAAAGAAATTACCTTAGGAATTCAACAGGCTTTTGAATGAAAACTGTTCAATATATTCACATATTAACTGCTGAATGAGAAAAGTGATTAATTTACAGATGATATAAAATTATCCAGGATAGTAAAAATGAAAGCTGTCTTTACATAAGAGTTACATGTTATAACATTACTATTTATACTCCTTCTAAGCATCCATTCCTGGCCACTGAGACAGAAATCTGGAATAAACGTATCTTTGGTCTTCTTGTCCTAAGGACTGCACTGCTGTCCCAAAAAAGCTGACACAAAGATAAAAAGTCACAGGCAGATGAGCTAAGGTGTATAGCAACTTTTCAGGCAGGGAATGATTAGAAGAGCTGATCCTTCTTTCCCCAAAATAACCTCTGCTCAATCAGCTTTTATGCAGAACTTACTGTCATGATTTCAAATAATTTCTTTTAGGATCTGCTATATTAGGCACCCGTGACAGTTACAGAACATGTTTCCCCATTAACAGTTTGCCCCTTTGTGACAAAAATCAGTATAGAAATATTTTTAAATTACAGAAATTTAATACATTCAGTCCTCATTTTCCAGCTTCCAAACTACTA
Source organism: Pandion haliaetus (assembly GCA_013401275.1). NCBI lineage: Eukaryota > Metazoa > Chordata > Aves > Accipitriformes > Pandionidae > Pandion > Pandion haliaetus. The sequence continues at coordinate 86,799 of VYZV01027338.1, read as the reverse complement.
GCAACTGCCAAGCTCTGCCATAAGACCAGAACTTCTAGATACTCAGCCTTCCCAGCCCCTTCACCCCAGAGCAGCTCTAAAAGCACCTTCTGAAATAATAAGTGATTAAAGCAAAACCAGGCTGTATTCTCACAAAAAACTGATAGCTCATTACTACTGAAGACACCAAAAATCTCCCATGAGAGTCTGACAGTCAAAATAAGATGCAAGAAGTTTGTATAGTGTAAAGATACTTGTTTCTTTCCTTTTGGTGTTGCAGTTTCAACCTCAGCAGCAGGTGACAGATGCTCACAATGTCTCACTAAAAGTGTAAAAGAGATTCAAGACTTAAGCCAGCGTTCTATAAATACTCAAGACAATGACATTTCCGTTTTCACGGTAAGCAAACTGAAAGGTCAAGGCTGAATGTTCATTTTCATCTCTCAGAAGCGTCTGTTCTTGTCAGTGGTATTTCCCAGCAGCTGTGTTTCCATCTGTGTAACAACAGCTACATGGTGGAACATAGGTCCAGCTTTAGGCTTTGCAGGGTAAATGTGTTCCACATCAGCCTCACTGGCTGCTGGAAGTTGTATCATGCAACCAAATGTTATAAAGAATACAAAGGGAATACGGAAAAAGTGCAAATCCACAGCTGTAGTTGAAAACATTTACATAAGCACTATACAGAATAACTAAATGGAAGTGTTCTACTGTCACTGGTAACAGTGTTTTCAGCCCATTATATTTTGTAGGATCACAATGAAGTGGTCCTCTTGCCAATGCTTTCTCCTGCTATGCCCACAGAGGTCTTAAGAAGCAAAAGTGTTGTGCAGAGCGAGAAGGGCAAGAGGTTGAAAATGTATATGACTGTCTAATGTTCTTTCATCTTTGCATTATTTGTACACTCTTCAAAACCACCAGTGAGACCAACACCACACAGGTGATAAGCAGAGAAGAGGGAAACATTCAGTGGTATTCGTGGCTGTGGCATTTCCTTACTGTATGAAGAAATGACCATGATCAGATCTTTTGAATAGACAAAGTGCCCTGAATTCACTTTCAGGCCCATCTTTTACTTCTGATGAAATATAGTTGGGCTATCATTCATACCAAATAAGTGTTGCTTGCTGGCTTAAATTCACATCCACTCACATTTAAGAAGATGTCTTTATCCTGTGGCCCACATCCAAATACTCAATATTAAATCTCCAGGTGTCACTTTTAACTAATCGCCTGCAATTAGTGCTTGATGGCCCATCAATGCATTTTGCAGTTCCTCCCTCTGAAAGAGTTTTCTCTTTCTTTAAATTGCCAGGATTGAAAGAATTATGTTCTAATCCCCTGGCTTCACCCAGTTCATTTTGAAAATTAATGTTTTTCAATTAAATCTCCTATTGGGAACTCATTCACTTCCATCACACCAGCACAGCCAGGTTGCCTTGATTAATTACTAGCACTTACCCTTCTATTTCAGTCTCAGTACGATGTCTAATAACTGGAAAGCTTTAAATCAGTGCTTTATGTCATTCCAAATCTGAAGCTCTGAAGAATTCTACAAAACTGAAGGAAGGCAGGGGGGCTACAGGGAGCTTGTATTTAAGAACTGAGACTGTGTGAGGTTCAGATCTGATTCAGTGCCCAAGCTAATAAACCCAACTCATACTGGAAAGTCAGCTCACATAGGTAATACAATTCATCAAACAGAGAACATGGGTTTAGGAATCAAATTACCCTTTCAGTCCTGGAGATGCAACACAGCTGCCAGATTTACAATTTCTAATATATAGGAGCTTTTATGGTATTTTAATGGGTTAATGTAGGAGAGGAAGCTCATTAACAGGGCGGAGAATAAACTCAGTGTCTTTCATTCATGTGCAGTCTACAGTGGTGACTACATAGAGAACAGTGTTTATTCTAAGTCCAGTTTTAGAAACAGACCTTCACACATGGACTAAAAATTACAAAGGAAAAACCAAAAAACTATTTATTTCCAACTGAAATTCGGCTTAATTATCCTTTACCTACAGAATAACCTGTGTGAAAATTTAAGATTAATGAAAGGAAACAATCTAAAACCTGGGAGTCTTATAAGAAAATAGTATATATTATTTTCCCCAGGTTTATCCTAATTTTTTGTTTGCTAATTAGCTGTGACTGAGTAGACAAAGGCCCCTTGCCAAGAGTTCATTGAAAGCCTTTCCATTCAATGGTAGGCATAGAGATGGGAAAAGAGTCTTCTTCACAGTCCTCAGATTAAAGCTGCATTTTTTGCTCATGCCAGCTAGGGCAGTAATCATTTATTAAGGTATGAAGGTATCTTACACTGTACAATCAAATGGTGAATGATATTTTGATGTCTGACCTTCAGAAACTTCTTCTGCAGATGAACTGAATGAAGTTTCACCTCCAGCAATTTCACCGTCCACTCATCTTTGTCACCTGCCCTGTCTCAAATATTTATCTTTCCCATGATAGGATCAGAACTGAAATACAGTCACAAACCGAAATTAGACATTCACTGGGAACCATTGAAAAATCCAAAGCAGAGAATAGGTACTCACATGTTCAAAGCAGCCCATCCACAAGCAGCTTTACTCACAGGAGCATCCAGAAGAGCTTCCATACCCTTCCCAGTTCAATCTCTCATACAGCACACCAGAGCTCAGATAAGTGGCCATGAGACCACCTACCTTGACTCACCTGGCAGGCAGTGGCTATCTAAGTATATACCTTTAACCAGCTGCAATACAAGTTATTTCGAATTCTCACGGCTTCAATGAAACCAGGTAAAGCCAAGTGAAACTACGTTCCATTTACCACGAGTGCATGCATCACCCATTGCCGTCACTAAACCCATGAGCATAAGCTGCGGAAGCTTGACTCAGAGCAGAGCTGTACAACCCAGATGAAAGGATGGGTCTTGAGAGGCTTCAGACAAACCTAGGTCCCCTCCATCCTTCCTGGAAACCCCACCATCTTTCTCTCTCTTTTCCCTGGATGCCCCCACATCCACCTTTTTTCTACCTCTTCCTTCCCTCCACTTTCATCACTATTCATCCCCAACATGGTGTCTACTAATTCCGCATTTGGTTTGGGCAGCAGGCAGTCAAGAGATATCATTGCCACCACCTGAGATGCTCTCAGCAGTGTGTCACATACACGACCTTGGGGCCAGCCAGTCCAAAGGCAGGTTTGCCCTAACTTACTCTGGAGGTGTAAAACATACATGTAATTATGACCACACCTTGATAAAGAGTTTTGCATATGCTCATTATCACTATAGTGAGCTGACCCAAAACTCCAGGCTCAGATACTTCCTGAATTAGAGTCTTCTTGTAAGGCAGAGATAAAATTTGCAGTCTAATTTGCTAAATGGTCTTTTAAATTGTGTGTAGTTACAGTGATGTACAAAGGCCAATAAAATTAATTTCCCTATTTAAACAAATGAAAATGATCCATTTGTTTTTCTTAAGTGTCCTTGTCAGTTGGATGCTGTGTTATATTTTACTAAAACTAACCTTTTAAAAAAAGCTGTAATTATCTTGAAATACATTTTCTGATTTATGATAAGGAGTGGATTATATTGAAAATGGGATGATGGCTTCAGATATGTCCCAGACCTGATTTACCTTTGAAAGTGTCTTTGGTTTTGCTTTCTGGATCCTTAGTAAGGTAGCATATTTTCCTCTTTCTAAGGACGTGATTGAATGATTTATTGAGAGTCCTTAACTCCCACTGAGGTAAAAACTATCACAGAAGGCCAGCCCCAGCAATACCTTAAAGGGAAATGGAAAACTTCTACCAAGGCATCACTGTATTAGAGGATTAGAGGAAAAGTGGCTTCCCTTTCACTTCCCAAGCAGAATGGCACCTTTTTCAGATTGTGTTTCTCTTTGGTCAGTTTTTCAGCCAAATTCTGCCATTCTATCTTTTTGGAACTCAGGTTCACCACTGTAAAAGTCAAACTTGGCANGGGGGGGGGGGGGGCATGGAGCAGTCCGGGGTGGGTTTGTCCTGGTGTGCTACCCTGAAGAGCAATGGAAGGTCTTCAGCTTTCCTGGATGCCACAGCAGAGCTGATGGTGACACTAACACAGCAAAATCATACACTGATATGCTACCACAGAAGTCAGGTAGATCACTGGCCCTGAATTGCATATGCATCAGGAGCACAGGGCACCTCATTTCTGCCTTGCGGTAGCAGAGGGGTGATACTGCGGACTAACCACCTACTCTCTGTCTTGCATTGCCCACAAGTAACCCTGCTTTCAAAAGATATAATTCTCCTGTTCCTCTCTGATGGACTGATAACAGGCCTGGTTTAGAACAGCATGGGAATGAGGTGGTAGTGCTGAGCCACCAAACAGAGCTCCCGCAGAGATCATGAAAGGTACTGAGCCATGATTCTTCACATGGGAACAGCACAAACAAAACCCATTGGCATTAGTTCTAGCGACTGTTTATTCTGTACCTCTGCTTTCTGCCATAGCAAACCCATGGGTTTCTGCTGTGCTTTCCTTGTCACAGTGACAGCTCCCACATACTGCCAAGCAACTATTCACAGCATCTTTGTTTTTCTGCTCCAAGGCCAAGTTTCAAACCAGTGTCTTCATTCCCAGTTTAAATACAGAAGATTGTTTCCAAACAGCTAGCTCAGCTTCATTAACAAAAACTTATTTTCATTAGGTTCTTTTTAATTCTAATCTTCAGACTAGCAGCCAAAAAAGTGACAAGTACTTATGGACTGTGGGATTGGTTATAGACGCTGTGTCACATCTCATGTGTAGACACATATGTAAAGAGAGAGCACAAATTGCTTGAGCCTAAGTATCTGCCAGTGAATTTAGAACCTCATTTTGATAAAGCATAATACTGTTAATTGGCACAATCTCAGAAAGGTTCAGAGAGTGAAATGAATAGGTCCAAGCTCGGCAAGAGTGCCTTGTATACCCGCTGCTGTGGTGGAAAACTGTTCCTGAACCAGGCCCTCCCTCCTCACGCTCCCGCAGCTCTGTGCCTTGCCAGCACTCATGCAACTCAGGGTGACATTTTTCTCCTGTATAATTTGGCTGTTCGGTCTCATACCTAAACATTTGGGAAAGAAAAAAAACCAAACCCATTCACTTCTATTAAAACCTTAGGATATACATAACTTGGGATAAATAACATAGAAAGTTTGCAAGCAAACTCATCTGTCTCATTCTGAAAAATTTTGAGAGAAATAATTCTTGTACCAAAAATGCCAGCTGCATAACTCTCCAAGCAAACAACACTACCATCACTATTCAGGTATGCAAACACCTCCTTTGTACTTAACACTTTAAAATGGTATTGTGCTATCTACTTATGGATGTGATGATAGTTACATCTATATTAATAAATTCAACTTGTTAACCATGACTGTAATCACAAATAGTTGGGAACTAATAGATGAAGTGGGCCAGATCTGTGCTAGACGTCTTTCCAAAAATTTAACAGAAGAAAAGGTCAAGCTCCAGAACCTTAAGTGTTTCTTGACATTGCTTAATCTGTTAATGAAAATGCAGTCAATGTGTTTGTGTGTGCCATAAACGTATGGAGTATCCATTCACGTGCATTTCACCATCCCAGAAATGTTGTCCATACCAGAGTACAATGTTGATCTCTTACAGCCTAAGGGAGCTTGGTACTACTTTTGGAAGTCTTTCCAGTTCTAATAGGAGAAGTTCAGGTTCTAACATCTGAGCAAGTCAGGGCTGGATTGTACCCCTAAAAATCACATCCCTCCTGCAGCGGGATGAAGGGCAGCTATAGAGATACTGGGAGCTATACATGTACTTGCGTAGCAGTGGGCACCCTCCCAGCCCTGAGAGGCACAGCCTGCCCACCCCACACAGGCAACCTGTAGAAAATCCTGCAATTACCACCCTGGGGCAGAGGCTGCTAGACCTCCACCAGCAGTGAAGGCAAAAGTGTGTAGCAAGGAAGCAAGGGAGGGACAAGTATTGGGCTGAGTCTTGCAGGGAAGGTGGGTGCTGGCCCAGGATCCTGATGGGTGCAGTACCTGTCCTTTTCTGCAGCCCCATACACAGAGGGTACTTGCCCAGCACCAACCACAGCCCCTTAAAGACACCACAGCACTCCTACAACGATTAGAAAGACATGACTGTTAATGATACAGAAATGCATTGGATGAAAAAGCTGTGAGGGGCCAGGATGCAGTGAGACAGCAATGAAGGCTGTCCTTCCCCCACATCTGCTGTGCTGGTTTTGGCTGGGGTAGAGTTAATTTTCTTCATAGCAGCTACTATGGGGCTATGTTTTGAATTTGTGCTGAAAACCGTGCTGATAACACAGGGATGTTTGGGTTACTGCTGAGCAGTGCTTACGCAGAGCCAAGGCCTTTCCTGCTCCTCACCCCACCCCACCAGCGAGGAGGCTGGGGGGGCACAAGGAGTTGGGAGGGGACACAGCCGGGACAGCTGACCCCAACTGACCCAAGGGATATTCCAGCCCATATGACATCGTGCTCAGCATATACAGCTGGGGGAAGAAGAAGGAAGGGGGGGACATTCAGGATGATGCCATTTTTCTCCCAAGTCAGTTACGCGTGATGGAGCCCTGCTTTCCTGGAGATGGCTGAACACCTGCCTGCCCATGGGAAGTGGGGAAGGAATTCCTTGTTTTGCTTTGCTTGTGTGCACGGCTTTTGCTTTACCCATTAAACTGTCTTTGTCTCAGCCCATGAGTTTTCTCACTCTTACTCTCCCGATTCTCTCCACCATCCTACCGGGGGGAAGAGTGAGCAAGTGGCTGTATGGTGCTTAGTTGCCAGCTGGGTTTAAACCACATCGGCACACTCATAAACTGTCTTGTCATGGTCTGACCATGACTAAGAGATCATGTTCATGTCTGAGTTTTCTCTCCTTAGCTATGAGAAGTGACAGCACAAAAGCAGCCTCACATGCACCTACTGGCATGAGAGGGAGAAAACCAGGCAAGCATCAGCCCATCTGCAGCAAACCAGCCCAGGTTGCAGAACTGGCTGCAATGGCTCTGACAGGCAGAGTGACCCGGCTTGCCTCACAGCAACATATGATGACAACACTATAACCCTTGAAGCTTGGAGGTTAGCCACAGGTTGTGCAGAGCTGTAACAAATAACGTTACGGGGAACTGTCACACTTTGGCTTGCTTGGTGGGAGGCCCGTGTCTGTGTGCAGAGGGTGAGTCTGTGCACAGCTCCTTTCCCAGATGGAAGATAAAGGAGATCAGCCGTGTCTAACTCACCGCAGCCAGGGGTGACAGATGTTGCTGCCCTCTTTTAAGCCTGTCTGGAAACAGGTGTGCAGCTCCAGACTAAGAAAGCCACCACCATGTTCAAAGGTGAGGTACTGCCAAACTGGCAGGATTCCTCCTTTCTGCCCACCTGGCCCATACCTCCAGCTCTTTCAGTTCAAGATAAGAGGTGGAGGAGGCTGAATTAGATATACATATATACACTTTATTGGACATTTTTTTTTAATTTATTATATATATATATACTTTAGGCAGCAACCAGTTCAATGTAACTACCAGAGCTAGCAGTAGCTTTAGGAGGAGGAAGCTTTATAAACTTTGTGCAAGCACCCTTTATTTTGAGTGCCAATCAAACAGGGAAAACAGCAGCACAAAGAGGAAACAGATCTAGGCACTAAGGGTATACAGTATAGCAAAACAGTCTGGGGAAGTGCTATGCCAAATTCACTGCCACCTGACACTGACAATTTATGAAAATATACCTGTCTGAACTAGTATTTTTGTCTCTTTAATTTCCCCACTCCTCCACTTGTCACTTTAGTCATCTGCTTAAGCATCATTCACATCTTATACTGAGACTTTAGTAACAAAAAACTTATGATTACTTCCCTTTTGATCACCTCATGGCACCCAACATCCAGGAACCCTGGTCAGCACTGTTATGCTCATCTCTCCATCAACAGCTTTTCACCCAGTGCTTCTGGACAAGTCGAGCTCTTTCTCCGGTTTCCTGGTTGAAATAATAGGTCTAATCATCACTTCTTCTGGAGGGAAGGTGAAGCAGGGTCAGAGTATAGCAGGGTCTATTCAGTGACTGAAATGTGTCTTATGCTTACAATTATTAACACCTGATTCTACATTACCAAATAACTTTCACCTACATCAATGTAGGACTGCTTGCTACTGTCTTAGTCATAGCCAGCGTCTTATAGCAGACATGTCAAATATCAGGAGTTTCCTACAAGCACCTCTATTTTTTTTTTATACCTCCCCTTGTTTTTCTTCTCAGTGAGAAAAGTAGGCTGCGAGTCCTCCCACTGCTTATGGTTTCACGCGGGTTATCATGGCTTGTGCCTTTACAGTACTCAAAGCACAGGAAGTGGGGTGTAGTGTCTGTGTGTGTCAAACTGTGGAACATGACAGCTAAAAGCAATGGTGTGCATGAACCTTAGCTAAAGTTATAAAAATATGCTTTTCTAACCTTCTCTACTTGTATGTGGTTCCTCTTACATATACTAGTTTCAAGCATAGTAAGTTTCTGGAAAGCTGCAGTCAGAAAGATCCTTTCATGCTTTCTGTTCTTATCCAAAGAACTGTAAAGGAAAGAAGAGTTTCTGTTTACCATTTTTCTTGTCTTTGCAACTTTAGTGATTGAAGTGGGGTTACATTATAAACCAATACTTTTTTTTTCCTGTCATCTGCCACTCTATAATCTCACTGTCCAAATTTATCCTCTTTATTCAGGAAAAAAAAATTAGAATTATCTTGGAAAAGGGAAGGGAGGATTATTTTTTTTTTAAAGGAGGATATTTTAAAGAAAATAAAGATCTGAATTTTGCAAATGTAAGGAAGTCTCAGAAGTTGAAACCAAAACCAGTGCAAATATGAAGAAAAATAAATTTAAATTTGAAATAGAAATACAATTATATTGTTTAAAATGTATATTATCGTTTGGTCAAAACATTACAAATAAAAGCCATGGCAAGTGACAGTTAGGCTACTCTTTCACAAGAGCACTGCAGTATGCACCAACATAAAAACTGAGACTATCCACAAAGCTTAACCACTTGATTTCCTAAGTAACTGCCTTTTCTTTTAAAGACTTCAATTTGTTGGACAAGAAGGAAGTGGTAAGCCAAAGAACAATTGAAATCTATGATCCGTCACCACAGAGGGAGCTGATGCATAGCCATTGTAAAAACAGAGAGTAGTAAAACAGAAAATGAGATAAACCAGATAGTTTGAGTGCAAGATGGTTGCTCTTACTTGTCTGTGAATCATGAGAAAGTGGTGACTTCATTGGACATGAAGCCCTATAAAATGATAATACTTAAGTATGTAGCTTTCTCATGTCCAAAGGACTGTGCGGGCTGTGCACTTGAAATTACCTCTTCTTGTTCTTGGGAAATAATGTGATTGCATCTCAACTGCCCACATGGGGCAGTTATTTCTGGTGGCCATGGATTGCAGGCATTTAGAGGGTAAAATATACATCTGAAATTATACCTATACCATGCTCAGTGGGAAGGCTAGTGCCTTCTCTTCCTACAGCAGTGCTTACTACAATTTGTCAGCCAAGGGTTTATCACAGAGCACACCAGCAAATACTTACTTCTGTACTGCTACAGGACACCTCTCCTGTACAGACATACCCTCAAATGCCCACTGTATCAGTCTCATAATGTTGTTCTGTGAAAACAGAAATAAACTCTCTGTAGGGGATGACAAAGGCTATTTTCCTCTTTGTTTGACATAGCAAAAAGGGGTATATAAGAAGCAGTCTTGACAGGTTAGACATATTTAGGTCATAAAACCATTTCTTTTGTCCAGTAGCTCTAGAAATGACTGCATTTTAGCATCTACAGATGACTCTGACAATGAACAAACTCTCAAAGTTAATATATGCTGTGTTATTCCTGATCAGTGACAGAAATTTCTAACAAGCATTTCCAGGGCATTTATGGGCACTTCTGCAGCAGAAGTGATGGAAAGTTGGCAAATGATATATATATGACATGGAAGAGGTATGCACTTTTTCCTCTGCTAAATAGTTGTCTTGAAACTGTATAAACCTTCTTCAGTTAAATAAATATGGTTGAAGACAGCAATTTTTCATTTCTGGTGTCTCCAGGACCGTACAACTGCCTCTGAACTGAAAATCCACTTTCTTCACAAGGTAGCCAGCCCTCTTCTGCTTCACTAAAAAGGATCCTCTTTTCTTTGAGTTTTTGGCTTTCCTCTTCACAGTCTGTCNACCCCCCACAGATTCTGTTATCAGGAGACGTATCAATTTTATTTTCTTGCTAAAAGGTAACCCCTCCCCTCTCCCCCCCAAACAAGCACTGAAAAAATATCTCATAACATCAATACATCTCCTACTGACATAACTATTAACTGTGGTTTTCTCTTTGCCTAAGTCTGTCCTGCAGACATTGGTTGGCCTTGTCATCTCTCAGTTGCAGCAGCTTTGCAGCAGTGGATAAAAACCATATGGCTGAAGACGATATCATCTCTAGCCACCTGTCTTCCCCCCAATAAGTGGAGATGTCTGCCTCATAAATCAGCTCCTGAACCACAGCAGTATTAAGCTAGCATATTAAGATGAACTTAAATAACCAGACCAAAAATGGTAGCAGCAAAGGATTTGCCCATTTCCCATGACAACTTCAATATTGAAACAAGCTGCTCAATGCACAATACTGTAGTGCATTGCAGCAGCTTCTTCTACTTGTAACAAGCTTCTCTCAGATACATGCTGTCTTTGCTGTCAGTGTTTTCATGCCTACTCCTGAAGATTTCATATTCTCCAAAACTACTATTTAAAAAAAAAGCTAATAGAACTAATTAATGCTAATTATAATAATCATTAGCCTAAGTTTTTGACATCCAGAACATGTTTTAACCTCTTAATTTCCCCTAATGAGTTGCTTTCCCTGAAGCGTTCTTTATTTAATGCTAACGTACTGTAGCAAGTTTTGTTCTTCCACACAGGCTTATCATTTTGAAAGCAAGAAAACCAAAGAGAAGTCACTTTATATCTAATTTAATCCCAAACTTTCAAACTAGGAGAAGAGTTTGAACATAAAAGCCTATCTGTCTGGCCCACTGTCTGACCTAAAGACTATGAGGCTAAAACCACTCTCAGCAAAGTTTATTGATACTTTCCAGTGGAACTAGGATTGTTATAACCCAGCAGACACACTTACATGCCTGGACACCCATGCGTTAGCAGCAGGCTTAGCCTCTCTAGAATTTAATAATCAGTTTTTATTACTTGAGCCCTGCTAAGTGGTGATCACAGAAAACAACAAAGGAATTCCGTGCAGAGATCTTCTGCATCCTGCTATAGGAGTTTGCCTTGCCTGGAAGAATGTAATTTAGCTCACAGATTTCACAGTAACGTAAAGTCTGCAAGCATTTTTCAAGGGATTAGGGTCTTGTGCCCAAGGACACAGCATCTCAGGGTATGGCTGCGTTTCCTTGTAAGAGAGGGACAGTGTGGGAACTATACACTGGACCCCTGATCAGACTCCTCATGAAGTCACTCCTCATCTCTATTTTGGATCACTTCAACAAGAAGTCTATAAGGCAGTGCCTGAATATAACAGGAGCTGCTCCCAATTCATAATGGACAAGGGTACATTTGTTTTGGTGCTCTCATCTACACAGCCTTGTAGCAGCATCCCAGTAGATGCTGCAGCTTTGAACACACACCTTATCCTAAAACATACAACATATACCTTCCAATTTGTATGCTAAAAACACCTGTCTGGTGGGTTGTAACACAGCCCCTGTATTACTTCAGGCACTCTGAACTGCAAAGAAATGTAAGTATGTCTTCAGGCCAAAGGGAGTCCAGGAGAGATCAAAGCCAACATTTACCTAGGGTCCATTTGAGCCAGTGCCTTGGACATTTGGTCCATGGGTTTGATCTGTGCCTGTGATTTCTTCAGCAATACAGGCATTGCCTAATGCCCAGTCTGACTTCCTGGATGCCACAAAGTCTTAGTCTGAGGTTGCCCTTCATAAAATCTAGTCCATCAAGTTACAGCTTGTTGACATGGAGACGCTCACGTACGCATAAGCTAAGATATCATTTTACAGCACAAGAGACCTTCTGCACTAGCACATGGCATAGGCACTCGGGCTATGTTTATTCCCTCTGGCTCTGAGGCCATCTGGCACTAGTGAAGTCTATTATCATCCAAAAAAGGGTGCCCGCATCCAAACTACATGTTGGGCATGGTGCCTGGCCCGTGCTAATTCTCAAAACATGCCCAGGAACTGTTTGGAAGAGGCCTGGGCCAACTGCCCAGGCAAAAAACATTCCAGGGACCGCACAAACAATTTAACAGTGTAGACAATTAAGTTAGTGCCTGGGCCTGTCCTCTGGCACTGTGTAATTTCTAGTATAAGCAGAGCCTGCAAGTGCAACAAAAAAGACTGTTTCTCTCATGAAGCATACTTCTTTCTCGGAGTGGCATAAACTACTTCACATCTACTGCATGCTAAAAGTGTCTTCAGAGATCAAAAAGCTTCTGGAAGTCAAACAACACGCAGTTTACTGTATCCCAGGAACACTGCAAACCGAGCACTTGAAAGTATATTAATGAACTGATAAAGGAAAGATCCATTTGTAATATTTTTCACTGTATGTTCAATACCTGGAGAACTTTGCAGTAGGCAGAGCTCTAGAGGAGCTCAGACAAGCCGAGGGACCAAAGGGTGTGCAGAGGAACAGGCTCGCACTAGCCAAGCCATAGAAAACGTTCAGTTGAGTAATCTAAAGCCAAACAGCTTTCAGGATGCTGGAGCATCATATCCATGGTGGTGAGCATGGTTTCCACTCCTTTGGTTTTCTCTGATTTGTGAGGAGACCACTTACAATGAAAACAAAAAAGAAACAACAAACAGGGAGGCTTTAAAGTTTCCTCATGCAAACTAGGCACTCTGTGGCCATTTTAAAAAAAAGTGAGAGGAGCAAAAAAATCATATTCTCCCATTTATCCTGCCTTAAATTCTAAGAAACTGGAATAAAAGTTTCTATAAACATAAATTGTTTTTCAGATTCCAGCAGCCATGGAGATACCACAATACAAGATGCTTTCAAAACCCTGTTTCTGATGATTTTTTTTTTTTAATTGGTGCCTGGAAACTGCACAGTATATTGCCTCTATAATAACCACATGCATTTTGTAAAATAATCAGCAGCATATTTGGCTTAAACATCTTCACTTACCAGCACACACACCTGCACATCTACAGGGTAGTGGCATCTTGCACGGCAATAGTCAGTGTACAGAAACTCCAGAGTGGAAGGGATCTCCTGGACTGCTGGCTTCAGCTGTCTGCAGCTGCAGCTGACCATGCCATACGTTTCCAGACATTTATCAAGCTCCATCTTCATAACTAGGTTATTTGCCTCCAAGACAGAGGTGTTCCTGATTTTTGCTCTCTGACAGGCAGAAACCTTCTTCTAATTTTCAGACTGAAGGTATTCACAGCAAGTGCATGCCATTGTTCCTCAAGCCATCCTTGTCATTGCTGAAATCTCTCTGCTCCCCCCTCTGCTATTTACAGAGACAAGGCCTAACCCACTCTCAGCCTTGGGACAAACCAAATCCCTTTAGAATTTGTTGACACTGTTAATGATAAAGCGTTTTGTGCCATTCATGGCAAATCTTCAATAACTAGCACATATCTTTCGACATAAAGTTATCTCATCAAAATATCAGATTAGCTTGGCATAGTCTTCGTTTGGTAAATAGGTTTAATTTTTTGTTTTTCTTTTACTGCAATAGCTTTTGTTCTTTATTCTAATACTCTGCAAACCACTCAAGTCAGCTGTCTTTTTCTGTTTCATAGATACATGTATTACACTAAAGGATTACCTAAAGATAATCTCAAAAGTTCACAAAGACAATACTAATGAAATTAATAGAAGTTCTCTATCCATTATATTTTTCTTGTTTCTTATTTTTGGGTTTGTTTGTGGGTTTTCTTGTCTGGTTTTTGGTTTGTTGTTTGGGTTTTTAAAATTATAACACGTGTAACAAAAAAGTCAGCAAAGAAACTAGTCCAATACTGGAGAAAAACACTGAAAATTTAATTTTTTGGCCTTCAGCTTTGCACTAAGTTAAATTATAAAATAAAGACCTTTCAATTATAAGAACAAATGGTGCAACTGACTTTTCTGTAAAGAAAAACATACAAAATCCAGATTTTTTTTCTTGAGAATCAGCAAATAACACTGAATGAAAATCTACAGGAGTCTCAGAGTACTACTGCAGTACAGGTATTAGTCAACTGCTTTAATAAGTTGAGTGTCCAAGATTCAGTTCACTTGCAAACCTCAATGGGTACATGTTCTTCTGCCTCTAAAGCTGAAGTGGTCTTAGCAGATCGTAAAAGGAAAGGCATTTTTTTTCCGTAATTGAAAACTCCTTAAGTAGACTTATGGGTATAATTTAAAGGATCTGGCAAAATGAACATTCAATGGAGAAAGCTTCAGCTGAAAACAATCTATTTGTGAATGCTATAAGCAATAAAAAAAAATAAAATTGGACTAGAAGTTAGACTTTAACCATAACTCTAGCAGCCATGCATCCCACCCAGATTTGCTGAGAAATTTTCAGAGTAGCACTGCAAGTACCCTTGATCTGTGTATGCTTACTACTGCATTGCGTATCACATGTATGAGTATCACATGAGACTTATCATGGGTCGGTCATCTGAGCTTTTGACTGTGGGTGCTGCTTTCTAGTAAAACCGCAGGCAGAAATACTGTTACAATTATGCCGGCGCTTAACCTCATTTCAGTTCTTTTGTATTTATGTTTTGCTGTCTTTCCAGAGCTGTGTGTCTATTACGAGAGCTCCTGTATTTGGGCTAAGTTTCAGTATTCCTTCCAATTTTTTGTAAATCAAAAGCCGTGGCTGCCTGGTATCCAAATTAACTTTTTGTCGTAAGCAGACTCCACCACTTTCATCAAACACAGGCACTGTCTTACTTCTGCCACCTATATATCTGCAAATGATTTCTTCTCTCAATTCATGGATTCTTCTGGTTTTCCCTAAAATTTCCTTAATATACATCTGTGTGCATTTTACCCTCCTGCCAGCATCTACTTTCTGAGACTACCAGCCACAGTCCTTGCACTTTCCTTTATTCTGGTATCCCTTCTTAATATCATAGTCTTATTTTATTTATAAAAATAGACAAGCATAAACACCAAGATGCACATACACCTAGGTGTGTGCATTGATTTCCAGAGTAACTACATTATCTATCTTTACCATTTTCTTCATGCTTTCCCGCTCATAGTTAGTTCCACTTGGTTCTCTGTTCCCTAACTCTTCAGTGAGTGCTCAGATTTATGCAGAAATTTATTCAATAGTCCTGTGAAACTTACTTAAACAGTAAACTCTTCAGGGTATGAACTATTTGCTTCTCTCACATTTGTCTGTATTTGTTTTTCTAGAGTGCTAGGCATACCTGTGTTTGAAATGCTAAGTATAAGGGCCAATGCCATTAACTCCTCAAACCCCAAAGTCACATGCCAGTTTGATTTTCAGGCTGCATATTCTGCATAAGGTATATTTCCCACAGTCCAGGGAATGTGTTGGATCCAGGGACTGGTTTCATGCCTCTCTCTTAATTTAAACATAGTGAGGTGTCAAATATCTGGAGGAATATGGCATGTTGTAGGCATAATTTGTTACCTTAACCTGCTTGAGAGATGCCAAACGAGCAATGTTTTGAACTTTTGTCATCTTCATTGCTGTGGAGACATGGTGTCCAAGCTCACATTCCCCACATCCACACACACCCAAAACTTCCACTGGCTCCTGGTGCTGCTGCATAGATTGATGAGAGTCCCCAGGGAAAAACTGCTTTTGGAAAACCATCTTGGGAGCTGATTTTGTCACCAGCACAATCACACAGGTTCTGCTGAATGTTTACAGTAATTCATTTTAGTGAACTACACAGAAACATTGTATATTACTGATACCATATTATCTCCAGGTAATTTAAAAAAAAAAGTCACAACAGCAGAATAACTACAGTATCACGTTATACATGTTATTAATCCATGAAGACATCCTGTATGATTAAACTACTGTCCAGTATCTTAAACATTAATTTCTTTTAGTAAATCAAACTTCATTTCTAATTCCTTTTCCCAGAGCAGCTATACATACACACAAAAAAAAGAGGACTAAGCATAACTGCAAGAGAAAATAATGATTAATCAACCAAATAGACAGAGACCAGAGATTACTTATGAGCTATGCACAAGGGAGATTCTTCTTCCTATTTTGGAGGTGTGCTCCATAACAATGTTGAGTCCCCACCTTGAAGTACTCACATTTATTCAGGCTTCCCTGCCCTGGCAGCACTTTATGTGCCTGCTGTTTGGAAGCTACAGCCCTCACCCTGTAAGCTAACATGAGACTTGGGGCTCATTTTGGAAGAGCTCTCAGAAGGAGCTGTTGAAGACTCTGGCATGCCGGGGCCTCCCTGCCAAACCCAGCTCTATGGAAGCACTGGCATCTCTCGCCCCATCAGTTACAGACTGAGACACCCTTCCTTGCATTACATCTCTGGAGTCTTCCACCACCACAGTTTTCTTCTGTTCTGACCTACTTTGCACAAACGTTCATTCATTCATCACTGACAAAACTACAAATCACATTTTCCTTGCTTTCCTTGCCCCTGTCTCCTCAGTCCCTTCCCCATTTGCACATCATCCCTTTCTCTTTTTTATTGTTATGCTTTTTCACTTATAAATAGATGTCTTTTTGTATCTGACCTTTGGTTTGCAAAGCCTTCTCCACCCTATGGCCCAGGAGAGGCCATTTCGGTCTTTCTGGTTTTGCAGTTCTCCCAAGAATGTAATTTCCTTGGGAAAAGGAAAAAGAAAAAGAAAAAAACAAAAGAAAGAAAATCTTCCCCTTCATATCAAAATCCATTCATCCACTTCTAATTTTAGTTTCCCTTAGCAAACTCTACCCTGTAATTAAAACATTGGCAGATGAGAATATTATAGAGCTTTCCAGTTCAAGTGAACATTATTGTTAAACGTGATAATTTTGTGTCTGACAGTCTAGTAAACTGACTGACTGAAAACATGTAGGACCATCCAGATTAAGGCTTGCAGGGACCACTTTACACTGCATTATTCGGGCAGAATCCATTTCCACAGGTAGTATCTGCAACAGGACCAAAAACAATGACCAGCTGATAGAGGTCAACATACCAGGACCAATGTTGACATCTACCAGCAGATGATTTAACTTCCTTCTCACAGGGATGCTGTACACTTTCTTGGAAACCCTTCATTCACATATGCACTGAAAGTCAAGTAACAGGACCATTGCAAAACCAAGCCACCAGAATTGTTTCCTTCCTGTGAGCTAAGTATCCATCTTCCATGGACCTCCCGGTTTTCCTAATCTGGGAACAAGGATTCAAATTAATACGTGCCATGCTTAACAAAACAAATGTCAGCGTCCATGGGCATAGTCATACATGTATTTTTGATAGTAGCTCCACTTGCACGAGACCTCCTATGAGCACTCATTCTTACCCTCACCCACCTTTCATTTCACTAGCCATTTCTTCCATCACCAACCCCATTTCTATCCCAACCCTTAATACAGCTGCACCAGCAAAACTGAGGCAGCTGTGAGCAGCATTATAGAGGTAGGAACAAATGCCTGGCAAAGGGCAGCAGCACCTCTTAAACAGGCTTTATGCCAGATCAGATAGTTTCCAAAAGGAACTATCCCATGACATAGAAACAATTTGACAGAACTAAAAATAGATTTTGCCTTTGTTACATCAGCAAAATGCAAGGGTGCAAATTCTAGTTAGTTTTCTGCCCACCTGTTTTAGAGATTTTAGCCTAACGTGTGAAATCATACAGCAGATACTTCTGTCAAGTAGAATAAAGTGGGCAAGCTCAGGAATAAGAATAAACTTCAAAGAGCAGAGCCCAAGAGGGCATTAATAGTTTTATCAGTCCCTAGAAAATCAGCAAGGATGTGTCAAGGAACACCCACAGCATGGCACATGCTAGCTACTTACTTCTTCCTTTCATCTACCTTACAATGCAGAACCTTCTCCAGTTTTAGCTGGGTGCATCATCTTTCGTCTTTAAATTTTCTCTCATAATCAATACAAGTCAGAATCTCTCACAAGGCACATCAGGCCTCGGGGAAGATGGAGAGAGAAATCGTTCATGTATCTTCATGCAGCATTGCCCAGAGATAGGAATGCAGGGCTGTGCTATCTTCTAAAAGAAAGAAGGAAATTGTAAGATACTAGCTGCTTTTTGTTCGTATTTGTGCAGATGGGTGATTCCGTGCTTTACTTTGTATGTAGGGGAAACATATTTTTAGATAAAGAAGTAAAACAGGCTTATATAAATAGGAAACAGGGTTGTGTGTTTAAGTTTTTTGCAAACCAGATATGCTACTTTTCAAAAAACTCTAGCTCTACACTCCTAGACCCCTAGCTTGCATTAAAATTTTACTGATGCAACATACTGGAGTGAAACATGAATAGAAGTATTTAAATTGTGTTGTTTCAGTTTAAATCTGATTTCTCTGTTACCACCTTAATAGCTCTTCCTTTGGGGATTGTGTTGTCACCAAGCTCCTATAGGAGTTTGCTGGTAAATTTGCTTGACATCCCAGCCCCTGTACAGATGGTGTGTTGTCCTGCCCATTTCGGTGTTAGCTATCCAAAGGGGATGGTGGGTTAGCTGATGATGGACGTACATTTCAACCTTCAAATAATTATTTCACTTAAAAGGTCACAGGACCAGCCTGCTTAAAGGCTCCTGAGTAATTAAAATAGGAACGTTTTGCCTATGGTGAGTGAATCAGGGCTATGACTGAGAGAAGTCCAGAATTTTGTGTGTTTGTAGTGATCCACAGAGCAGAACCTCGGTGGAAGCCCCCAAAAGGAAAACAGGCTCTTTGCCCTAAGAGTGTCTTTTCCCTGCTCTCATCCGCATGCATTGCAGCATGCTGGGAGGAGGCCTGCTCCCTCACTCAATCCTCTTGCCTGCATGATTCAGCTGCGCCAGGAGCCTTCAGTGCCTTTTACAAACTCATTTCTCATGCCTGGGAATAAAGGGTTAGCCTCCCAGATTCCAGCAGTAATAACGCATTGGCCAGGTTTTGAAATCCAACATCTCTTTTGCATGTTCCCTCCTCCTGAGAACTAGTTCACTATCTTAATCCCAAGAGATTTTAATGCGTAAATTGCATGTCAGAGGAGAACATTACGCACCCAGCCAATGCGCACAGAAAGCAGGGTGAATCCGCTAACTGATACATTGCTGCTTCACATGAACTCGTTGCTGCTTGCCAGTATAGGAATATTTACAGTGAAGGTATTCAAGGTCATCTTGCACAGCAAAGAGACATACCACACATGCATGCATGATTGCTCCTTGAACTACAGCTAACTTTACAGAAAGCTGAGTTAGTATTGGCCAAACTAAAATAAAATATTCCAGAGACTAAAATTACTGTGCAGGAGAGCTACAGAATCTGCCCAAGTGGTTAATTAACAGTGCAAGCAACGCTGGACAAAATGTTAGTGATGGAGAACAGCTTAGGCATCTAGTTAGACATGCATTTCATCGTTCTCCATTATTTCAAAAGCAGGCATTTATAGCACTAGCCTGCTGCACATGGGTCTCCTTTTTTTGCCCTGAAGGATCTTCCCCAGCATATCTAGATGGTCCTTGCCTTACTTTAAGCTTAAATCTAAAATAAGTTCAGATGTGTGTGTGGATATTCTTGTCAGGCATATTGCTATAATTGGTTATAGAAAAATAAAAGTGAGGCTGCATGAATAGAAGTGTACAAACCATATTCAACTGAATGGGAGCTTCTCTTCAGGTTGATGTAAACGCAGGAGTTACATGGCAATAATTCATACTAAAATATTTAGGACAGATTGCAAGTAAATCTCAGTTTTCAAGTTAGGTACATGAGTTCATATCTCATATCTTATTGCCTAGGATTAACATAATTACAGTTCACAATCCTTTCCTCAAGAGCTCAATTTCTAACTATTAATGTCATTCAGATGTCCTGAATTGCTGCTAGATAGAGGTCCAACAGTATCAATTTTACCTCGTCACATAAATGTTTTCAGACAGTGACAGCTCTTCATGTAAAATGTCATTCATGTTTGACAACTAAGTGGAAGAAAACAATCCCTGTGCAGAGGTATCCATCCCATCAGCCAGTCTTGAATCCCATAAATTTTGTGGGCACTAAATTAATTTGCTAGATTAGTAACATTTGAAACCTGTTCAAAACTTGCAATATTCTAGCTTTTCTTTTTTTCCCTGACAAATATATTTTTCTTATTGTTCTTATTCTCTACAGAAGTGTTTGGTCAATCTTTTTCAATGTTCAGATCTGTTCAAAGCTATCCAGTGGAGCTACAGATCCCTGTTTAGTAAATTTGAACTTGTACTTCTGTTAGTTACATTTTGGAAATTCCTTAGAAATAGCCAACAGACCATGGCTTGAAAAACATCTATCACTCTTAGCCTATTTTTAGAAGCCTTTTCCCTTTTCCCTATCCACAACGGGGATTTAAAGGCAGCCTACTAGTGGGCCCACATACAGCATAAAATAACATCTTAACCATCCTTAACCTAAAATAAATCCCACACTTCAGCCCTCAAATGCAAAGACTGATAATTCCAGTGGTCATTAAAAGGGTCGGTCTATGAGCACAAGTGAATTCCATCTAATGGGCGCTTGCTGTTTTCGCTCAGCTTTTTCATCCCACAAAGTTCTTCCTTTCTCCTTTTCCCTTTCACACAGAATGCTAGTCCTTCCTAGTCATCTCCTGGGGAACCTTGTGCATAAAGCAGAGACCCATCCCACGGACAAATGAGAGGGAATTTCAGATTAGAGCAACAAACATGATTAAGAGGCTAGAGAGACTGACTGACTGTACAAAGAGAGGTTTTATAAGATAAATACAACACACTTGTCTGACTAAGCAAAGATTAAATTATGAAAAAGCAATGAACATCATCTTCCCTGTAAGTATTTGAAGGGTATAAACATGAAGAAAGGGCATGAACTTTAGCTGTTTACTTTCTTGCATAAGAAATAATATCTTTGGTCATGCATGATTACAGCCAGTGAGGAAGGACTCCTATTTCTGGTCCAACAAACCTTTTACCAGTTGCCCAAGTAGCTTTGTGCACACAATGAAATCATGTCAGCCTACAGCCCAGTCTAGCACAGGCACAGCTCTTGCGTAGCTGCCTGTGAAGGCTAGAGAGGTACCAATCACTCTTCTGGGTGTGTGCATGAAATTTCAGGTGGAGCCAACCAGGATAAGAAACACCGCCAGGGAAGACAGAGCAGTCAGGCTTTTTTGTTCTGGGTGCATTCAGTAACTCAAACCATGCATTGAAATGTAGTTTATCTCCAACCAGCCTGACTTTGTCCAAGGAAATAAGCCCATTTGGCTTTTAATATTAACATAAATTCTAATCTATTTCAGCACAGTAGCATCTCAGCACAGGAAGGTATTCAGTGAACACAGGGTTATTTCCCTGCAGTCTGTCTTCCCTGTATTTCCTCCACACTAGTCTCCACTCTCTCCAAACAAGCAAGTACTATACAACTGTATTACTCAGTAAATAACATGACAGGTAGTTCTCCTCACACATGATATAAACAGTGAGTCTTCAGGGGAGCAATATACAAGATGAGGATGCTGACTTTCAGTCAGAAAATCGATTCCACACATGATAGGACAGCATGAGAGAGAAGAGAGATTTTTGTGGAGGGCCTTGGTCTAGCACCCGCTAATTACCTCAGGAAAACTCAGATCAAAGGAAAGCAGCCGCATTATTTGTACAGGTGAGTCAATACCAGGCATACCCTCTCCCTGCATCTGAAGTGCAGAAAACAAATGAGAAAGGCTATTCAAAAGAGATCAGTGTGTGGTGGGATGGTGCTCAAAGACAAGATGTGAACTACTGAGCAAAACTCAGACCATGTGGTCACTTGAACTATGCAAAATTAACAGATTACACTTAAACCAGGATTGAAATCACTGGCAACTGTTTATGTCTAGCTGCAAAGCATTTCAGATGTTTCAGCACATTTTGTAATGGTCATTTCTTTAGGCTTCTTAAAGCTAGAACCATCTCCTAGAGAGAAAAACAGTAGCACCACTGCCCAAAGCAATTAAGACAAGACGACAACATTTGCTGTCAAAGGCAGCACAGCCTTAGCAGTGGGGAGCAGACATAGGAGATCTTTCCATAACTAATTTCTGTGCTTTATCAGAAAGAGATTTCCTTTGGGTTTGCTACATTCTTTTTAAGTTCATGCTCCTTCGTTCCTGTGTCTGATGTAAATTCAGAGATCGTTACATGTCTATTTACACACAGTTCTGTGCTTTACAGTCCTGCCTGTGCTTTACAGTCCTGTTTCACAATACTAGTTTTTAAAGCCTTTCAAAGCATTACAGACTCAACTGAATCCACCAGATGACATCTAATAGGCACAGTTATAGAAACAGAAAAAGGAAGAGCAGAACTTCATATCTGAAGTGCAATTCGACTCCATGCAAACTGCACCATCTCAATTTCAGCAGCATTTAGTTTTATTAAAAGAATCTCACTTCAATGTGCAACTAACTTATTCTCCTTGCAGCAACAAGTGCAGAAAAGTGTGTTAGTACCTGTTTCACATCCCTTCCTCTCTGAAAACAGATCATTAGACAGCCCACTAGACTGGAAGAATGCCTTAGCTGTGCTTGACTGAATACCTGCTTTCTTCTCCTTCAGAATCCTCTTTGAAATGTGTTTTTCTCAGTAACAGTTTATTCATAAGTTTTGCACACCCTATACAGGTCCATTGTCTCTTGTTTTTTTGCTTGTCTGTATTGTACTGCACTTCCTTCATGGCAGTGTTTGTAAAAGAGAAAGAGCCCAGTCAGTCCTGACCTGAAAAGTCCGTGATCTAATTCAGAGCATTACTGGGATGGGAAGTGCTGCATGCCCAGAGCAGAAGAGGCCACGCTTGATGTGGAGAGGGAGGCACAGCTAACAGGGTTGGCTCAGATACAGGGCAAACCTCTGGAACAAGGTGGCCCAGGAACAGACACGAGCAGGACCAGCAGGGGCCAAAGCATCCCACAGGTGGCCACAGGCCTCTTGGAATTGCAGCTAGAGTCTTTCTGGGAGAGTCCCTATCCTGAGCAGAGCAGTAGTCACAATACAGTTCATTAAAATGGATCAGATGGGGACCTAAGGTCTGGATCCAGTTTGCGGGATTGATTCACTTTGACATCCTTGCCTTGTCTTCAAGGTCTTGCCTCCTCTTAGCAGCTCTCCTCCTTTACGGGAGATCAGTCCTTGTCATCATGGGAGGAAATAGCTCATGGTGTATGTCTCAATAAATGAATCGAAGCACCCCAAACTTCTAGCCCACAGGCTCTTGGACATCTGACCTGAATAGATGGACAGCTCAGGTTTCACTCAGTAAGCCCCCCAGCTGTGTGGTCATCTCCCCTGGGCACAATCCAATTCAACAGAAAAATTAATTCCAAAATGATTCACAACTAAGTGTTTCAGTCATTCTGAGCAAAGAGTTTTCACAACTGTTTTTCCCATGGGGAAAGGGAGAAGAGATATTTCAACTTTCCACCGCAGTTCAGGGTGGAAACAAGTACTGAAACCTTTCCCCAGAAATTGAAGGTTTGGGTTTTTTGTTTTTCTGTTTTTTCTCAGCTTGATTTCTCTATTTGTAGGTGAGAAAGAAGCTGAGAAGAGGACAGAAGACAGATATGGCGATGGAAGCTGGAAAAGAACTACAAAGGATTGTGTTAGCACTGTGCAGCCAGTCTGAACTATGTAAACTGCCATAGCTCTTACAGACTGAAACACTGTAGATGTGTACAATGCATGCACTTATACAAGCAGACGAAACAGCTTGCTTGATTTTTCTTTCTTTTTCTTCCCTTCAGCATCAGAAACATGAGTTTTGCCCCTTGCTAGAGGCCTGAACTCCTGTTCTGGTGTATGAGTGTATGATTCAGAAAAACTTTTTTGTCGCTGGCCCCATTACCTAATGTTTTGCAGCCCTGCCCAATAAAGATTTATTCATCGCATATGTTCCTGGTTGTGACCTTATGTTCAGCCGCAGTTGGACTGCTTTGCACTCCAAGGCTCTCGCCTCAGCGTTCCAAACCCGGGAACTGCTACGCCTGGGAAGACCAGCCTGCAGAGCCTCGCTGGACAGTAAATCAGGCCTTGAAGGCCCAACCCTTTAAATCAAGCACTCAGCCTCATCTGTTTTGCTATTGCACTAATACTGTCCCAAGGAAAATCATGAATAAGAGTCCAATATATTTCAAATATCTTATTTAACTGAAGCATGTTTTGCTTAGATTCGGTTTGAGTATTGCACTGCTTAACTTTTCTTTGAATACCCTTTCTCTATGTGCTGCTTATGATGAATGTCTCTGAGTCAACTTTTGTACTGAAAATAGGAGCCCGCTGTGAGGGTTTACATGACTGAAGTGGGCACTGAGCTCAACTCGCCAGCCCCCTGGTGCGGACTTGTTTCACACGTACGTTTTCTACAGTTAAATCTTATCCTTCCACAAACTACGTGCAGCTGTGCAGTTCAGAAAATGTGACTTAAAAGTTTTCTTTCAGAGTATTACCCTCCTTTCCTCTCCCTTGCTGGCCAGAAGTTCATGGGGCTCAACCCCACACTTCTCTTAATCCCTTCAGTATTCATCTCAGTCCAGCTGAGTCCCACTACGTTTCCCCCCTGGTGAAACCCCACAGGAATTCTTGTGCTAAGAACTAGCAGCAGTGCTACTTTCTCTGCTCAGGTAAACTCTCTGAATAACACAGGAGAGGTTCAGTGCATCCCACCACATAGCTATAAAAATTTACTGGTGGTACATCTTAGAAAAGGTGGTGGTTTGGTATCATGAAAACAGTTCAGAGATATACACCTTCTAATAGTTATTTGACAATGATCAGAAGATCTTTGAGATTAATTACAGCTAACTTCTACTTACTGTGCTGAAAGTGAAGCTCAGACTATGCCAGATTAATGGCCCTTTGCTACTTTTGAGGTTCTTTATGGCTATCTGTCACCATCCATCAAGCTTTGCTCATGCATTTACTCAACAAAATGAACAGGGCTTTAACTAGGGAAGGTGAGATATTTAGTTAATGAAGGATAATAATGAAGGATATTTCTGAGACACTCTGATGAACTCAGTACTTGAACCTTTCACCCTGCATTTACCCAGGGGAGCATTTCATGGGATCTTCCAATTTTCTTTAATCATTTCACTCAGTGTATTGTTTTTTCCCTATGTTTCACTATCTGTAATAAGAACTAAGACACCAAGCACATAAGGAAAATAAGCTGTCAGTATTACAGCAGTGGTTTTGATGGGGGGGGGGGAACAAAAAAAGTTATTTTATCTGTGTTGAATTCACTGTGGACTTTTCAAGGGACCTATCTTTTGCTCTTGGCTTAAGTAGCAGAAAGTTGTGCTTGATGTGCTGCTGGTATCTGAAAAATACTTTTCATTGATTTGAGAAGGAACACATGTGAAACTGGATTCACTGTGTGTTTCTTCAAGAAGCAAAAGTTCACCATAATATCAAGCCTTTCCTTCAGCTTTTCTCTGTGAGAGAAAAATCAGCTGCGTTTGACCTAAAAACCTCAGACCTAATTTTGAATAACTACAGAAAAACAGTTTTTAACAGGATTGCATTTCACTGTTTCAGACAAGTGTGAATTCCTTTCCCTTTGCGTGGATTTCTCTAAACAGGGAAATCCAATTCCCTCTGGATTCTTCCCCTCTGAGTGAGGATGAGACTGAGTCATCTTCCATTTTTTTGTTTTTGGTGACGAATATTACTCTCAACTTCCAATGTCAGCAATGAAAACAGGGTATCTGGAGCTTGGTTCAGTTATACTTACACCCTTCCAAAATACTACATAGAAAATATGCATAAGCTTAATTTTAAACACCTGAATACCTCCATGTGACTTCAGCTGGGATATTTCTCAAATTAAAATTTGCTGGATTAAGACCACCATATTTACTAAAGCTGTGCCCCATTTGCAATAGCAATCTGTCATTGGTACAGCTGTGGCATTCCTGGCAGTGAAACAGGCTTAACAATATGTTAGTTTAAACATACTCTTCTGGGAGCACCATGACATTCATGATTTAACACAACCACTTACGTTGCAGGTTCCACCTATGTCCAGGTGTGTAGGTCTTTGGACAGGTCACACTTCATGGTCGCCCTGCAGAGAGCACTGCTAAGCTGCCAGACTTGCCCTTGCAAACTCCTAATTTTGTGCACCTGTGAGTGCAAAATGCAAGGTGTATGATGGAAATCATTCAAAAGCATAGCCCACTCTGCAGCAAGCAACAGATCTAGTCTGGAATTTTGTCTTCTTTCTTCAGTGATTCAAGCTATCCAAATTAAAGGGAAAAAAATTGGTAGCAGACTACAAAAAGCCACACACAGAAAATATGAATATTAATGTATTGCAGTTTCAGTTGCCAGAGTCTTTTCTCCTTGCCGTCTTTTGTTCTGCTTAGCAATGAAATAGGCATTCTGTTGAGCCGGGCTCTTCTAACAACAGACAGGATGAAATTGTTTCCTTGGTTAGACAGCTCACCCTTGAGGTATGCACAAAGAATATCCTTTTTTGCACATCTATACTGCAGCTTCCAATTAGGGAGGCAATATAAGCAGCAAGAAGCAACGGGGGAGAGAATAAGATTTTCTTTCTCTCTAGACAGAAAATTCCAAGCTGACAAAAAGTTAGGATTCGGCAACTCAAAAAGTTTCTTTGCTTTTATTGTGCTTTATTCGTGTGAGAGAATTCACATACATGTGCACGGCTGGCTCCTTTCCTGGAGGCTGTTGGAACTGCAGCTCTCAGAACCTGAACTATTCAGAGAGCTGGAAATGTTTGTCTGATCCTCTGCAGTAACACTTTTATGGAGAAAAACTCTTTTCTCCCAAGAATATTCTCATTTGCAAATGCAACACAGCCGCTTCTCCATCTGATAGTGGTTTTCCACTAAATTTGGTCTGAGCAAAATTACTAAGCAAATCCTGCTGTCATTTCTACTTGCTGCTGAGTGTTGATCTTTTGTAGTCATTCCTAATGCAATACGAGATGAGAAAAAATAATTTGGTTTTAAAACAGGGGACAACACAAATATACTGCACAAGATTATTTCCCGGTTGATGCTCATCATCAAAGTCTGAGATGGCCTGACAGTGATGAGGCAACACCAAGCAAGGAACAACTTGGGTTAGATATCCAGGAAAGCTCTATCTCAGCTGGGATTCTAAACGATGCCTTTGAGCAAATCTTTGGGGAAATAACCAGTAACACTCCCACCTGCATAGTTCATGACTTTTTTTGTGAATACAAAACTGACTTATTTTCAGTCTTGACAGTATACTAGTCTGTGTTCATGCTTGCAGTAGGTTGCAATACTTCAATAACACGCCTGTTGTTTACTTGGAAGCAGAGAAACTAAGCAGCACCTAGCTCAATCCAGCATGAAAGCTGAAGCAGGTTTGTGTTAAATTTGAGCTCTTCATACCACCTTTGCAGTTTCTGAGTTTTTCTTTAACTTTTGGCTTTGTAGCCTCAAAGTAACTTCAGTCAAAATATCTGAGCATTATCAGGTTTCAGGTCAAAAGTATGTCAAAAGTAGAGTTTTACATGATTTCCACCCAACAGTAAATCCCTCCCTGCATCTGATATTCAGCCTAAGCTCACTTGAAAAGTTTTAGGGTTTGTGGTGAACATTTCTCACAGCTCTAGGTTGAAGAAAGCTGGAATGTTATAGTCCTCTCAGCAGGTTTCATCCAAATCCCAGCTAATTTGATAGGCGTCTTCATGACTATGAGGAAAAGTGGATCAAGGCAAAGATTTTGCTGGTGTGCAGG
Source organism: Pandion haliaetus (assembly GCA_013401275.1). Classification (NCBI taxonomy): domain Eukaryota; kingdom Metazoa; phylum Chordata; class Aves; order Accipitriformes; family Pandionidae; genus Pandion; species Pandion haliaetus. The sequence continues at coordinate 58,797 of VYZV01027338.1, read as the reverse complement.
GTCAGATTCTCAAACAGTATGCACAGGAAAGTTTGAGACAGAACAAAAAAACAAGATAGCAATGGTCTTTTTTTTTCACTTACTAGTTTGAAGTAGCAAATATTGAGGGCAAAGTCCCTGGGAAACACCTTATGAAACACGTTTCTTCTTTTAGACTCATTAATACAACAAACACTATTTTAGAGTCACAGCAACAAACATTTTCTGCAGACTGTTTAAAATAGGCAATTTTTCACCGTCAGAGACAGTCAATTCCAAAACAAGGATGATTCACCCAGGCAGATGCTGCTCACCTCTGGGTGTGTATTCTGGTATAGTCTGGAAAGACAGCAGCACACAGCTTGCCTCACCAGTGCATCACTACACTTTTCTAGCACCACAAGCACACAAGCTATCTATTGAGTAGCCAGCTTTAAGGGACACAGGCAAGGATATTTCTGGAGTGTCCTGCTTCAGATCACAAGGGTGTAATCCACAAGGAGATTTAGACACCTGAGTCTCAACACTGCAGTTCAGCTGTTACTTCTCTTCAAGCATGCCCAAAGCCCCTTCTTTCCTCTGTTTATCCCAAGAACATCCCCTGGGCAGCTATATTTCTGCAGATAGGTGCCACAGAGCCTCCTTTGTCCCAGCGACACAGAGCACCACCATAGGAAAGTTCTGCACCAGAAGTATCCGAGAGGATAGATGCACTGTCCTCTAGCATCAAACACACACAGCCCAGCCAACAAAAGCCCTGAGCCAACGAGAAGATTTTTGTCAGAGGTGTGGTATGACCATGTGCAACCTGTGTCTGTGCAAGGGGGCTCTGGTGGGTCCATTATATGAATGCAGCTGTAAAGGCAGTAGCTTTGGATGGCAGGTAGGGCCCAAACCTCAGGAATGAGATGATGTTCCATCCTACTGCCAAACCATTATTCAGAAGGCAGGTTGCCTGCTCCAGGCTCAGGCAGCAGTTTTCAGTCTTGGTGTCAGCCTTGGATGCTTGGAGAGGTCCTTTCAAGATACACATGCTCCCTGAACATAAACTGCCTCACACATAGGAATGTACTTCTTCAGTTTTGTCCCTCATTGTCATGAACAAGTTGCAGAGAAATTATTTTATACCACCTTTCATGAAAAGGCAATAAGTTAGTTTATTTCCTTTCCTTTTTCCTTGCATTTATTTCTTTGCCTTTTTCTTCATTATCCAAAGGCCATGAAAACAAACATAGCTAAATATTAAGTTATTTTCCCCCATCTGAAAATTTGAATTACTAACTCTTATCTGTAGTGAAAAACTTTTTTGCAACACTGTTTTTAATTTGTCATGCAGAGTAGATTAAAAAATCTGAAGAAATTACGTTGAAAACATTGCAAACCAGAAAAAATTCTTTGCAACAGTCCTTGTTTAAATGATTTCAAACATAACACCTCATACTGCAAGTTCCCTGACAACCTACCTCTATGTTTGATCACTGGAGGTAAAGATTCTCCTTCAAGGAAGAGGACATTGAAGGTTTCCCATCACTCAAAGTGTCCTACAAGAAGAATGATAGACCTGATGGTAACCTGATGGTAATTTCTGGGCAGGCAAGTGGTCTGTAAAGCTGCATTCAGTTGATAATTTCCTGATCCTTGTAGGCTTAACAAACAATACAGCCTGTTACACCAGTTGAAAATGAGGCCCTGTGGGTCAGTTCTGCAAAACCACAAACATACCATCAAATAGAAAGGATTACTAACCTCTATTCAAACAGGGCTCGCTTGGCAGGTTGTGTTACGCAACTTTTCCAAAAGCATGTTAGATATTGGCAGACGCTGAGAAAAATCATCCAAGTCCTTTTCTCTCTCTCACATACTTTTTCTTCTTTCTTTAATAGTCAGTCAATTTGGTGTTCTGGAGAGGAAAAAAAATGTTCCATGAAGAAATCACTTTGAAGCTTAATCTTTCACTGCCAAAGTACTTGGGACACTCGTTTTTTCCAGTCTTTCGCTAACTCTTGTTATCACTACTGCTGACTCATCTCCTGATGCCGAGGGAAAAACAGTTTTATGGGAACATGAAGAGGTCACAACTGAATTATTTTGGCTGTTATAAATGGCTCTGCAACTAATTCTCTGCACTGCCATGGAACAGATTTTCATAATTTCTGGATCAAAGCTAGTACTCCAGGGCAGAAGGATGCCCAGAGTGGTGGAGAATCATATAGCCTTACCTCTCAGGCAGAAGGAGCAGGTCTCACCCAGCTACAGCGAACATGGCTCTCCTGCACACTGCCGGAGCAGTACTCCACAGCAACCTCATTCAGCTTTCCCTGGTGGGAAAAAAAAATCTCTAACCTCCCCTGTAAGTGCTTATGAGGTGCAGTAAATCAGGACTGTTACCTCAAGATGCTTCTGGAGAACATAAAAGCTCTGCTCTTTTCTTCCCTACCACCAAAACTTGCACAGGGAATTTCTTTGCGTAGAAACAAAAAACCATGGAATTATTTCTCCTTCCTTCATAAAATCCCATGTGCTTTCCACACATATATGCACATAAATAAATTTGAAAGCAAGTAATTGCACTAAATCACTATTTCACTGAATTTCACCTGCACTTGCTGTCTGCAAATCTTTGACAGAGAAGTTATTAAATAAACATATTTAACAGAAGTTACCTGTAAACTCCTTTAACAAAAAACATGCTTGGACATTATGCTGTTTGTGTGTAGCTCACTGTACATATTAATGACACTGTGTGTAACTGTATCCCATTAATCAATCAGATGGGTTTGTGTCTGTTCTCTTTACAGAGGCAGAACGCTATGTGATGACAATATAAACAAACCATGTGGCTGAACATAGCATTGAACTGTAGTTAATCTTTAAGCCTTCCTGTTTTTCTCAAGATTTTTCAAGATTATTAATCAAATGAGTGTGTGTGTGTGCTCATGTTAAGATGCCAGTGATGGGTCAGGAAGAGACATAAAACTGAAAAATCACTTCTGACTTTCAAGAACCACTCCTGGATATTTTCCTTACCATGAGCTGCACTGTACAAGCCATGAGGCATATGTGAGCTAGTAGGCTGTTCAGCTAATCCTCATCTGGTGAAATTAAAGAGGACTTTACAGCCTGCACACTAAAATGAGTCTCAAATTATTTTTAAGCAAAGTGACATAGTCTCAGTAGGAGAGGGTAAGCTTGCTCCTGTCCTGAAATACATTTGCCTTGCAGTTCTCACCCTCATCAGACAAAATATCCCACAAGCAGACTGAGCAATGCATTCACTGGACTGCAGCATTAATGGGGCATGGTGCCAGCCTGAGGACAAAGGCTATTGCTGCTGCACGTTGTGCATGAGACCATCCTGGAGCAGGTGGGCCCTTTTCCCGTCACCTACTGCATTAACATCTTCAAGCAAGGCAGGCAGAGGAAGGCTGGTCATGTTTGGCATCCTCTTAGGCTTTAGGCATGGGATGGTTGCTACGTGATTACCATTACCACAAAGAAGGTTGTTCTGGACAGAGAAGAAGTTAAACTTTGGTGCTTGGGAAGTAAAAGACTAGGATGTCAACACATTTGAAGCATGTCCAGCATTAGGCTGCAGCTGAAAGAAGGTCTTGAGGATTGCAGTGTCAGAGGTAAGAACCTACATCTCTCCTAAGTCCTATTTCAGGTGCCCTCTTCCTCGAATCAAGTTCTTGGGGCACTTTGGTCCATCTCAGTCAGTTACTTGGAATTGTCGCTGAAATTTGGAATATTTTTCATTAAGATCTGCTGTGGGAAGGCTGGAATAAGCATAATGAAAAAAAAGAAAGAATAAATCTTCCCAGGACATTCAACTGAAGGCTGATGGCTCAAATTACTGTTGGCATCAGCTGCTTCTGAGCATTTCCAGTCCTGGCATTCATGAGAGTAGTGATAAAATATGGCTAAAGTCTGTCAATCCCTATTTCAACAGTGGACTTCACAGTTGAATAAACATACTTCTAAGCACTGCAGGTTGATTTTCTTTTTAAGCACGTAGCTTCTTTATCCCTTCACATAGAACTGGCTTTCATAGGAAATTTAAGATAAATAGAAGAGAAAGTTCAGTATAGACATGTGGTGTTCATCAAGGAGAACTTCCAAATCAGCAGGAGTTTTCCTTCAAAGAGCTGGAAACCATCACCATACCATCATCATCTGCTCATTTGGACCCCACCAGCTACCATGGCTGAAAGCCATTAGCCCCGTTGTCTGCCAGTTTGACCAATGACACTTTCAGAACTTTAGTCTCCAGAGGTTGATAAAATGGGAAAAAAAAAAACCAACATCATGACAGGTACTTTCCTATTTGTATTCTCAGGCATGGTTCTTGAGCCGATTACTCCTTCAATTGCTATTAAAATGCCAGATCACCATAGCAATCACACTAGAGAAGTTTGTTTGCTGTGACACTAAGGATTGCTCTTAGCCATGCATCATACAGAAGCACAGGACACACTTCTCTCATCAGATGGGTACACATGTGGCCACTTAAAACTTCCAGTGATGAGCAGTCTCTTCCTTTAAGCTTGGATGGCTTGTTTTAAGTCAAGTCAGGATAAGCATTAGGTAGCATCTCCACAAGAGATCACTGTGTCTCTTCTGTCTAGTCTGTAGGAAGTATGAAAAAAAAAGGGTGCTGCTTCTCACAGGTAACATCACACAGAATTTTCAAATGCCCTAGAAAGAATTAAAAGCATCACTGGCTCATAGCTTTACTCCAGAACACATTTCTAATGAAAAGCAGTAAGTATCCTTCTGATATATTTATCTATTCCTGTAGGTTTCTTCTGAAATATTTTCCTTTTTTGCCCTGATGTTTCCATTTAATTCGCTTGTTCTTTCTTTTTTTCATAACTGTATTAGCTTCTGCTAGTTTTCAATTAGCTGGTTTCAGTGTTCATGCTCCTTAAAAGTTGTAACTATTTTGTTTCTCCCATTACATTCCTTTCCTGGTTTGCACGTTGCATATATTTACATTAATCCAGTTGAAGCGGTTGCAGTCCTCCATGTGGTGTAGTGTGAGGCATAGGATATCTCACAGGCCTCTACACAAAGGGAGGCATGCTACAGAAGGCAATTTCTTTTGTCAGCATGAGAGATGCTTTCCATGGCCCTGTTGGATGAAACGGGTCTGGATGTGCCAGGTGAAATCCTGGCTCTGTCAGGAGAACATTTGTCACAGAGCTACAATTTCTCCATTCTTATTTCCTCTCACCATGGCTCTGCCTTGAATCTTATAGAATGAACTCATTCATTCTCCAAAACACCACACTTTCTAATGTCATTTCAGGGCATGGTGAACCCCTTGTTGTTTGAGGCCATAAAACAACCTCTCTTTCTACATACACCAAGCCCACCTTCATGCTTTAAGCATGAGACATTTTCCCTTTGTAGACCACAACAGGGAGTCTGCAACCAAAGCTCCTTCCAAGGTGAGTTACTCTATATACACCCTGTGTAGCATCCTGACAACTAATCCAGAGCTCCCAATGGCAGAAACAAGGTGATCTCTAAAGGCCACTCACACAGAAGTTTGCCAAGAGACAGCTCTTTCTAACCATCTACAAATATAAGGAGATATTCTCTCCAACTTTGAGTTCTTTTCCCAGGAAACATGCTCCAGTTTGTCCTCAGCACAGCTGACCTCTGACCTAAAGCAGATTCAAGAAGTCCAAGAAAGTGAATTTGTAAGTATAATAACGGCTCCATGCCAGTCAGGGGATTTCACTGGATACCCACAGAAGATGCTGTGAAAATTTTCTAGTCTGATTCCTCCCCAGTTATTTTCCCAGTTTCCATTTCTCTCACTCTGATATGCTGTTTGTCCAATAGGAATTATCATTGTGATATTATTCTAAAAGTAATCTAACATGCTAATTTGATCACGTGTGGGTGTAAGGAAAAGATTTGATTCCAAAAATCTGTAAAACTTTTTGCTAATTTGGCAAAAATATAATAGTCTTCTACTGTTTTTACAACATACAGCCAACTATACCTGATTCTTGTGAAAACTAGGCTTGAAAGAAGCTTTGATATCAATATATTTCCATTACAAATCCTTTGAGTATTTCAAAGCCCATGGACATTACGGTAATAACTTACAATATGTCTTCATGAAGGTCTTAACCCAGGATGTCCATACCAGAGAAGCTCTAGGATAAATAGCACTGCACGTAATACTGAACAAAAGCCATTTTCTCTTTCTCTTTCAAGTTTTTCTAGCTAGAGAATACAAGCAAAGTGACTGTGGCTTATCCCCAGGCATATGGGATTCCCTCGCCTAGCTACCTTGCTAATGAACTGGATCAAAAATGGCAAAAAAACATTAGTCTGAACTTAGCTTTTTGTTCAAGCAATGTTCACTCCCACAGAGGCAGCAGTGATTCCCCATGTCAGTAGTTACTAGCATGATTCTTTGGAACAAAATTCAAAACTTTCGTTCAGCATCTGAAACGCATTAAATCTGTGATTGAGCCGTGGCAGGGTGTAATGAATAATCTCTCTGCAGTTGTTCATTTGTACTTGCAATAATCTTCACTACTTGTGTATGCCTTTACTTGTCAGTAGGGCACTGAAACACCGATCACAGAAAAGTAATTGCCATTTATAGTCCAGCAGAGCAACAGATAGACCTACACTGAAATAATTTCTTTTCACATGGATCCCAGTTCATTCTTTCTTCACATTGCAAGGCAGAAGACTCAAACCTGGATGGTTTGGGGATGTGAACTTAGCAACTTGCGGGGCACAACTCATTCTGAATATCCAGCAAGTTCGCAAACCTTTTCTATGTCTCCTCTCTAAAAGAGGGTAGTGGGGTCTCAGTGCAGTCAATTAACCCAGTTTAGGCCTTGGTTTCAGATTTTGCCACAATGTTTGTGATTTTGAGGATAACACTTAAGTTTTCAATGTTTCTGCTCTCTTGCTCAAAGCTAAGCATTCAGATTGCCCACTTCACAGAATTTTAATGAAGATTAATTGATTATTATTTCTACCCTGTTCAGCTACTGCAGTGAAAAAAGCATCAGAGGGATTTAAATAAAAGGAATGTTCGTTGTCTTTCAGCTGCAAGTAAGTTAAATAAAATCAAGTCTATTTATCCCCCTTATTAGAGTTGGCTACAGCACCCGTACTTATGAAAGAACAGCATCTTCATCGACAAGAAGTTCTGCTGACTGTGTTAGAACTTCCTCCATAATCAGTTCATTCACCTACATTAAGGATATTAATGGTCTGCTCGAGGAGGATCAACATCCTACAGTGCAGGTTTTCTGCATACATACCTCTATGAAAACTCCTGATACCAATATACACAGCACGCCAAGAAAAGTACATGCCAAAAGAGCAAGTACTGGATTATTTCTTTCAGATGATGAATAGTGATGCCACAGTTTATTAAAAAATGTCTGCATTTGGATAGTCCCCTATTTCCCTTTTCAGGGCTAGGCATGTTATTTCTCCAGGTTCTGTGAGGTTTTGTTTCAATTGTGAGGAGAAATGTCAAGCCTTTCATTCACTCTCATTTTTACTCCATTTATTATTTCTAAAACAATAAATGACCAAACTTGGATTTATCAAAGATGATAGTTCAGTTTCTTGCTATGAGACATCATTTAAAGGTCACTTATGGACTTCACATTTGCTCATGCACTGAATTTGGCTGACGCAGTGCCAGTTTTTTAAGGACTTGCACATAAATGTCTTACTTGCATTTTTGCTGGAACTAATACCAGAAAGAAAAAAAAAAAAGGATAAAATAAAATTGCTGAAATAAATGACCTGCATTCATCTTTAATGGAAAAGGCTAACTCTCAAAGGGAAGGAAGGCTAGATATGTGGCTGTTACAGCCAGTATTTAAAAGTGAGATGCTGATTCTATCAGAACCTCGGGATCAGATAATCAAATGGTGCAGTTCGGTGTTTCTCTACTGATTCAAACATTTTCCATTTTCACAAGCGGGAAATTTGACTGATATTGCAGATGCATCTGGCTAGTGAAGCCTCAGATGATATGGGCTTCTCAGAAGTCATAGCACATGTTGGCCTGTTGCACAAGAACAAATAAGGGGAGTGCTCTCTTAGGTGCAGATATATTCATGTGGATGAACACTTCTTCAGCTGACAGCTCTTTTCTACAAAAAGGGTATCAAACTGATAGGAACAGGCCTGTAGTTTTCAAGGACAGTCATAAAACCTATGATTATGGTACCAGATGATTTTGGTGACCTTGCTAGACAAACTGCATACAGCTGTGTTTTGAATGACCGAATTGACAATCAAGGACACTTGGAGAGTTCATGCAGCTTTGGGTAGTTATCTTTTGGTAGGGTAAGTGAAAGAAGAGGAGGGTTGTCATTCCAGCCACCTTTGCAAAAAAGTCAGTAGCAATTACACAAATACATTACAGGACAAGCAGAAAAAGAAAAATGTCACTTTTTCTAAGCCTCCCTAAAAGTGTAATGTTCACTGTGGGATATAGGAAAAATGAGCAGAGTTTGGAGCATGGTGATGCTGAGGATTGTTTCTATAGCGTATAGAGCACAGAGAGTTTACAAATAAGATTTATAAGATAAAGTGATACACCTGCTTTTTCAGAAAGGCAACATCAGAAATCTTTTTCCTTACTGAGCTGTTATCTTTACATATAGAGTTTCCTCCCAACTAATATATGCTACATTGAAAGCTCACCTGCCATCCATTACATGACAATGGGGAAACAAAAATGTCCCAGTATTCTTCATGCCCAGATGTCAAACTGAACTCATTAGAAAGCAGTATGTAGAACTTCAGATAAAGAGTATCCACCATTTATGTGCACATATTAGCCTGGATTAAATTCTAGCAGTGTATGTCCAGAATACCTCCACAAACAGATTTTGTTAGCTTACTGAAGAAACAGCTTTTGAAAGATTTAGAGCAGAAATCAACCAGGTCACCTGGAAAGCTCAGGTCAGTATGGATGCAATTTTCCAGGGCTCTTCTCTCCACAGCAGTTCCATAACAGGAATCAAAGTTGTGTTGGTTTTGGCTGGGATAGAGTTAATTTTCTTCATAGCAGCTACTATGGGGCTATGTTTTGAATTTGCGCTGAAAACCGTGCTGATAACACAGGGATGTTTGGGTTACTGCTGAGCAGTGCTTACACAGAGCCAAGGCCTTTTCTGCTCCTCACCCCACTCCACCAGCGAGGAGGCTGGGGGGGCACAATGAGTTGGGAGGGGACACAGCCAGGACAGCTGACCCCAACTGACCCAAGGGATATTCCAGCCCATATGACATCGTGCTCAGCATATACAGCTGGGGGAAGAAGAAGGAAGGGGGGGACGTTGGGAGTGATAGCGTTTGTCTTCCCAAGTCACCGTTACTTAGCGTGATGGAGCCCTGCTTTCCTGGAGATGGCTGAACACCTGCCTGCCCATGGGAAGTGGGGAAAGAATTCCTTGTTTTGCTTTGCTTGCATGCACAGCTTTTGCTTTACCTATTACACAGTTTTTATCTCAAACCATGAGTTTTCTCACTTTTCAGATTCTCTCTCCCATCCTGCTGGGGAGGGAGGGTGGAGTGAGCAACTGTGTGGTTCTTAGTTGCCAGCTGGGCTTAAACCACAACAGAAGTTCAGTTTAAATTCAGGTCCTAATATGCAAAGTACTTCAAGAGATTGGCTTAAGTTACCTGATGAAGAAACTACCTATGTATCCACAACCAGGAATGCTATTGTCACCTTTGCTGTGGTGTTGCATTTTCAGCTTGGCAGAAAACAGTTGTCAGGGCCAGAGACATGACTTCCATCTTTCATGAAACCAGTCTCTTAACTGATGTTTAACATCTGAAGGTAACATCTCTTGGCCTTATATTTACTGCACAGCCACAATAAAATAGAAGGATATAAAAGAAGACCTGAAAGCACACAAAGGCATTTATCTCATAGAATGTGGGAAATTATTTAAAATAAAAACCCGCTAGAAGTTCTGTAAGATATTCAGATGCTGCAGGTGATGCAAAACCATGCAGATTTTGTAGTAGAATGACCTTCAAATTCCTTGGTTAGAGATCCCTCCACCTGCTGTCTCTTTCCTCATTTCATTAAAAAGTCCAATTACGAAATAAAAACAAATCTTCTAAGCTGCTATGTTTTAGTATGCCGATTAACATTCATATTTACTGTGAACCAAACCAAACTTATCTGGGAAAGGAACTTCCACTGCAGTAACCTGAGCACTAAAGGACATTTTTGCAAATCTTTCCATTTGACAAGTTGCTTTTCTAAAGTAATGTTTACTATTGCATTAAGTTAGTTTGAACTTCAGGTAGTAATAGGATCCTTGAGTTGGCTTTAAATTCTTGTTGTATTCTTAGCACCAGCTTAAGCCTGTCATAGCAATCCTGCAGAAAAGTCTACAGTTCACTTACATGAAGGTGGGAAACAAAGGAAAAGAGTATGTTCTAGTGACGTGTCTTCTTACCTTGTGGTTCAGTCCTAGGTAAAACTTGGGTTTGAAAGATTCAAAGGCAATTACAAGTTTTTAGATTTATTGCTGCTACAAATCTGGTAGAAATCTAGATGTCACACTCCGTTGTGTGAAGACATTTGAACCAAGGAGTCTTGGTTGGGACCCTTCTCTGGCTCTAACCTCCATGTGGGTAAGCCTTACAGAATAGTGCAGATAAACCTATACTCCAGTCTTTACAAATACAGGCACTAAAGCTACACCTTCTGCTACAGAACAAGACTGCTAAAAAGAGTAGTTTCATTTAATAAGCATTGCTCCCTTTGGAGAGCGTGAAATGTGGAATGCTTCTGAAAATCTGCTGTAAGCACATGGGCATGCAATGGCCACACTTGAAAATACTGGTCTTAATTTTTGTTTGCAGCCATAGCCCTTCCAAATCTATTCTTCCAGCTGCTGAAAACATAGTATATAAAACAAACTCTGGCACTTACTAACTGTGCCGAAGGACAGCAGATCTGCCCTGCCTCAACCCTGGTCTTTGCTGCCTGTCCCAGAACTGCCTGGAAAATGGCAGATGTGTCTTACTGAGGGCTTGGAGAAGAGCTGGGAGCAGATGTCCCTCTACTGAGTAAGGTGAAGAGAGAGCTGAACTCCATCCCTGTTGATCTCCGCTTCTTACCGCTTTTGAAGCAATTTATACTCCAGAAGTGTCAGGAAAGACAACAACTACTTTTGATTTCTCAACAGGTTGGAAGGTCTAGGAGTCCTAGACAGAATCTAAATAAACAGGATATGAGTTATGACAAAATTAACATCCCCTGCTGGGGTGACAAGTTTGTTTAGTATGCTTTCCTGTACAGAAAAATATTTCTGTAAAACGGACCTTGGAAGTCAACAGCTGGGATCTAAAAACCAGAAAGGCAGGGAGATGCACTGGGCATAAACAGCAAGGCGCTGGCAGCGGGGGCTGCAGGGCGGCTTCTGTGAGGAGAGGCCAGGGCTGCCCCATGCCGGACACAGCCGGTTCCAACCGGCTCCAACCGACCCACCGCAGGGCACGGCTGAGCCCCGCAGCCACCCATAATGGTGACGCCTCAGTGAAAGTGTATTTAAGAAAGGGCAGTAAATACCAAGGAAAAAAAAAACAAAAAAAGAAAAAAAAAAAAGGACCTTGAAGACCAGAGCAGTAGGACGTGCTCCCCAGCGGAGCTGGTGACACCCCCAGGGGACTGCAGCCCAGGAACAACCCATGCTGGAGGAAGGGAAACGAATAAGAAGGAAGAAACAGAGAAAGAAAAGACTAAGGAACAAGGAGCAGCAGAAAAAAACCACTGACCTCAACATCCTGCGCCACCCTGCCAAAAGGACTGAGCGTAATCTGCGGCAATACAAAGGCGAGTGAGCGATCGGCTGTGTGCGTGTTTGGCTGCTGGCTGCTGCTTGGGCCAACCCACCAGAGGAGGTTATTCACTTTAAAATGCATGATCATTTTTGAAAGCGGTAACTTTACCATAGATACCCTTCTAAAAGATAAAAGGAAACGTCACGATGCTGCTGAGAGCTCATTAGGTAAAGGAAATCATCTGAAAATCAGCTAAGTCTTCTGGGTCCAAATTTGTACCACCGTCTTCACAATAAAAAACTAGAACGAACTGGAAAAAGAGATCCTCAGTTCAGATTTCAGGTGGGAGTACCTGATATGCAGCTGTAGGCTGCAGTTTCATCCTCAGGCTGTAAGACAGACCTCCACACCTTAGTGATAATTTGAAAGAAAAATTAAAAGCCAAAAAGACAACAGAAATAAGTGGATCTTCACAAGTCTTCTATTAGAAAGTTTCAAAGTGAATGAGGAAAATATATAATCCAAAAGGATTTTAATTGTCTCTTTTACTTTAAAAATATCACCTTCAACACACCTGTAGCTGGTACTTTTTCATTTTATCCAGGTTTGCACAGGTATTATTGTTGGAGGCAGAAGAATCCTGACTCATCACTACCACTCAGCACCACTTGATGCACTCGAGGTCCGAGAAGTTGTCAAAACAGGTAAAAGCTGTTCTCAATAACACTGAGACAAAACCAACATACCCTCAGCCTATTGATGTGGTGTACTTCTGTCTGCTGTGCACCTGATCGTGATTGACTGCACACGCTCAGTATCTCACAGGATCAGACCAAACTAACAACAGAAGTAGAAACATTGGTTATGAGTCCAAATGCCAACTATTTTTGTGCACTGTGCAGCCAGTAATTTACTCTACATGCTTCAATTAACCAAGCCAAACAGCCTTTGCCAGATAACCATGAATAAGATTGCTGTCTAATTGAGCAAGTATCACTTGCAATTCATTCTTGATGATAAATCTGAATTGAGGCTCACAAACCTGTTTTCATACAAATTCATGTGAAAAGCATAGTCTCCAATGAGCATTAAATTATACAGTCCTGATTTGCACGTGTCAATTTACATTTCTTTTAATTTATGGATAATATTGCCTGGGAGTTTGTTCCCACATCCAAAGTGGAAGAGGGAGATGCATAAACAATAATTCGTCTTTGGTGCTTGATGCAATTTTTCTAAAGGAAACACTGCTTTTCTTGCTTTAGCATACAAAAAGCAAGCGAATTCTCTAAAGGAGAAGTAATGTCTTTTATTGGACTCACTATAGCAACTGGACTATAGGTAAGTTTTCAAGCACAAAAACACTTCTCTGAATGTGCCCTAAAAGTTCATCTGTTTTCCCAGAATCTATCACTAGTAATGGAGATAAGAAAGATGATAGCTCTCCCTAAAATCTTGCCCTCACTTTTACTCTGAGATTTTATTTTATGTTCAATATACTAGTGGACATAGAGCAGCAAACCCTCAGCTGCTGCAGAGCAAAGCACCTCTCCCTTCATCTAAGCCTTGCCAGTTTTCACCTGCTGAGAATGCACCCCAGTGCCTTCTCCCTAAATTTTCGTAGGGTAGCAAACTGCTAACAGAGTGCTAATATTTTTTTTATGTCTCATGGGGTTCTCTGTTACACTGAACAAACAAGGCAGTAAAGCAAGTGAGCATACAAACGTAAGGAACAGGTCCCAGAATGAGAGAACTGCCCCAGATTTGCAGAGTGGCCGGTACCCAGGGCTCAGGATGAAGCAGGGCAGACAACGAGATGATCAGAGCTCTTTTTCAGACAGCCCCCACAAACAGTACAATTTCTTCAGACCTCATGGCCCACGGAGTAGCACCTCATCTGTAACTCTCAGTAGACCTCTCGAGTAAGGAGGCTGCCCCACTAGACCCTATGATTTTTTCCAACCTGTGTTGAAAAATTAAACATACTCTTGCCTCAGCAGTAACCAAGGTGGTTTCTGAAACAATTTGACCTGCTAGTGTTGCAATGGCTCAAAGAGATTGTAGCTGGGCTGCAGGAACCCTGCTGGCAGCTCTCATCCACTCATCTAAATGCTGAAAGCCATTTAAATACATTTATAGGTGTTCTTCAGGGTTGTTATTAAAAGGGAAATGGGAAAAGTGTTAATAGGACGTTTTATGGAAATGTGCTGTTTAGTTATAAACTACCTCATGCTGGAAAGGCATAGACATAGGAGTAATTTCTATTCAGGTAAAACAGGAGGGCATTTCTATCCCAATCACGTAATATCCATTAACTGCAGTCAAACATAAGCCACAAGCAAGGAAAAAATTCAACCTTGGAAAATTTGCAAAATATTTCAAAAGAACAAAAATTCAGCATCTAAAAGGAATTTACTTATTTACACCAGATGTTACACATGAAATGCAGCCTTGCAAGAGAAGATGGATGCTCTCCAGCTGTTCAAACGTCAATGTTTTTTGAGGTGTGACCAGAGTGTGGGAATCACAGAAAACCCCAACCATCTACTGCACATCTTTTCCTGGACTTCTAGATCATGAACTTGAAAAACTTAGCTGAATCTTCTACATTTAGTAGTGTCTTGCAAGTGAAAACAGGAAGCTGAACTTCAAAACTTAATCAGTGCAACCCATCTTTACCATACTAAGAAATGTTTCTATTAACATTAACTTATATACGTGGGTAGGGCATATGAGACACCTCAGAACCCTGCGGTCTGAGACACCCTGTACTTACTCATCATAGGCAGGATGCTGCAGTTCGCTTTTGTTTGCCACAAATGCCATTAGTCCAGAGCATTTTAAAATAGAAGATAATCCACAGCACAGTAAAAAGCTCTGCTCAACACAAGCATCTCTCAGCTGATAGCACTGGTGCATAGACCCTTCATCAGGAAGAGCTGTTGTCTTAAAATTAGAGCTACAAAGGATAAAGGGTAATTGGAAGATAACGAAAAATGTCTCTTTTCCTGATCTTATTTTATCTGTTTTAGCTGTCTGGAGAGGAACTTAGTTTTCTGAAAGGGTAAAATCCTCTCTATCTTGTTTATTGCAGACAATGAATAGATCCACATGTAGCCAGTGTGCCGTGTTCTCCCTTGACAGTTCAAACCGGAAACAATTCAGGCATAAACTCCATTTGGTCGCTGCTGAGAGTATGCTTTCCTCCCCCAGATTTGTAAGCAAATGCAAACTATAACTTTATTCTCTGTCCTGTAAGCCATATGAGTTTTGTTAAAGGTGTGGGTCCTGATCCAGTTCTGCTGGGCTCCATGGAAGTTTTTCAACTAACTTGCTTTGACATGAATTGGACAGTAGAAAATTCATTGGACCTCAGGCATAACCAGCACTTTTTGAATTGATTAGTTAAGACTATTACACACACACACAGAGCCCAAAAATTACACTGGGTACAAAAGAAAAAAAATGTGAAGAGGTATTTATTGTAAAATTTAGGTTAGCTACACGTTATGTTCACAAAGCTGTTGCCTTGGAGGCATCTAAACACAAAAGCCTGCAAAGAGATTTAAGGGACTTATCTGTATAGAGAGAAGGCAAAATCACACTAATAAATCAGAAGAAGATAATGAGGTCTTTGTGAAGCCCTCTATCTTTGACTTAAGTTGCAGTCTGCTGAATGCTAGAAAAAGGGAATACAATTGTCACTGAAAAAATGAAAAACCACCTGAAAAACAGAAGGTCTTTATTTGCCATTAAAACAAGCACAAGATGGTGAAACTGAACTGAGTCCTATACTAGGACTGTAATTTGTTATACGGTCACTAGGCTAATATTTGAGCCTCAGCAATCTGCTGACTGCTCATAAAAACGTTCTATTTAGCAACAGTTTTGCTGATACTGTATAACATTTGCTGTATTTTCTCTTCCTTTCACATTATTGCAAAGGATATTTATACAGAAATAGAAAGCTTGCTTCTGAGGAGTTCATCTGTTCCTTCTGGCGTTTCCACCCCTGTTATCACAAACAGATGCTCAAAACCTGACATGGGGTATCAGCTGAGGGAGCTGACAAAGCCTGCTGAAGCAAAAGGCTCACAGACCAATGCTTCTGGACACTGGCCTACGTTTGCCATAGATTTGCTAAGTAATCTGTCACCTCAACCTATGAATATATGTTTGTGTATACACACATATTCTCTAGTCCATAGGTGCCCCACATATAATTATTTCTTCTTATTATTACTAATAATAATAAAAAGAACAAGGAACTGTTTGGCTTATTGCTGTTGCCATTAATCCTGCCACAGTGTGGAGAAAAAGGTTACTCAGATCTAGTTCAAATTAGTTGTCGTGGATTTTCCCGCATCCATTGCATCAAGCACCCATCCCATCACTCATCTTCCACTGGGACACCCTCAAAGGCCACATTTACGTTCTTTTGATTTTACCTGCTACTGCTAAACATAGGTCTTGCAACAAAATGGATTCCACCTGAGTACAAATACATGCCAGTAACAATCTCCATAAGCTTTCTCACCATGTTCTTCCTAATAGCTACCTGTTGTAGGGGTGGGAGTTGTAGGTTCTTAAATGCTTATTACATCGCCATAAATTGTCATCATACAGAAAAGTTTATCTAGTTTTAAAAGCTGCTGAAGCTACTATCAAAGTAGCTGGACACTCCCTAAACAAATTCAGATACATATTTTAAAACAAAGAAACCTGCCTGACTTTGATTGTCACTGGGAAACTGAATTAAGGCAATACAGTGAAGATACCCTCAACCCAATGTAAAAGCATGCTCAGTAGAAATTCTGCTGTTACACTAATTTCAATTGCAATTGCAAAATTGTCTCATGCCATAAGCCCTTGGAAGAGTTTTTGCTATAAAAAACCTCAATCCAGGTTCTCAGATAGCAGGGACTGCTGCACAGAACATCCCGGAGCAGTTAGATTAAGGGTAACAGCTGGGTTACTGATGAAAAAAGCACCTCATTTTACCAACTTTCCAAAATCAAAAGTTCCCACTGATGTCTCATTTTCTAAAGACTGTAGTGATTCATCATGTATATTTGACCCACAGCTTTTGCCCTTTTAAGTTCAAAAACCACTGCAGTCACCGCCTTAAGAGAAGAGTCTGGTTGCTTAAAGCTTGAAGGAAAGGATTAAGCCCTCCATGGAGCTCCAGAAAGACAGAATCCCGGCAAGGGGGAAAGCACTATTGGAAACAAGGAAAGCAGACTGGCAAAAGCCAAACTAAATGTGGTTGCTTTATAGCTATGCTTGGCAAGGATTGGTGGCTTTTTCTGTTAAAATCAGCTACATTTTACCGATGAGGGAGCTGTGAAGTTAATAAAAATATAAAGACAACCACTGGAAACCCAAACACACTGAATGCCCAAAGGGGAGGTGCCAACTTGATCAATGTTGTGAAAAAGAAACTTTCTTGAGCAAAGGAGGTTCCCAAACCTCAAGTCTTTTTTTTTTTTTTTTGCAAAGGGAAGAAAAGAACTATTTAGGAAGCATCCTTTTTGTGACAGACTCTGCAGATCCCATTTGTTATTCTAATTCATACAAAGGAGCTGAAACCCACTAAATACCACTGCAAGCTGAGGTCCAGCACAGCCCAGTAGCCGCTCCAATGGCTAGAAGAGAGCCATGCAAACAAGACTATCACTTCCTATTTAACTGCAGTTCAGCAATCACTCACAGGGGCCTTTGTGCCCCAGTGGAGAACAATGACTCCTTCTGCCCAGAGGGAGCTGTAGAGGCTCCAGAAAGCCTCATCCCTTCTTGCCCCTGAAAAGCCTCTGAGGCAGTCAACAGACTACAAGTGGGTTCATTTGGGCAGGAAGAGCAACAACTGACTACTCCAGCAGAACCCCACAGCCCTTAGGGGAGGTCAGCACACTCCAGCTGGGAGGAAAGGGATAGTGTGCAGGTTATTCAGGCTTTCCAAATTGCACTGTAGCTTCTCTGCTTTCTTCCCCCTTCAGTGAAAATCTGTTCTGTTACGGTCTTTTATTTAACACAGTGCTGGCAAAGGGGGAAATGCTGCTCCTTGGAAGCCTAGGCTGTCTGATTTTGTAGCAAAGGCTTTAGGATGAAGTGAGTGAACCATGGTAGTTTATGTTTTTTAATTAAACGGGCTGCAAAAGCAGAGCTCTGCTGCTGACCCTGCTGCTCAGTGCCTGGGAGAGGCTTACGGCTTGCCTTTGCCTTTGCATTTTAAGTTTTCACCAATGGCTTCTTCTATATCTCTCAGTAAACCTGCTGGAAGTTCACACAACTAAAACAGAAAACAACATTTCAACACCATAGTGCTTAGCATCTCATTCCTTCCTCCTGCTATATTTGTGGGAAAATAACGGAAATCTAGCATGAGATCTAAAGTTACAGAAATGTGGTGTGGAGGCCTGATAGCTGGGATTCAAACAGGGACGTGACCCTGAAAGAGACCATCAGAAGCCTATTCTGAGAAGTGAGGGATATTGTGGTAGAGCTCTGACACATCTGATGACAAATTTCAGAGCCACCAGAGAATCTGACTCAGTTTTCACCACAACTGTCGTGCTTGGATGGGATCCAGCAAAACAGATTAGCACTTGGAAACTAGTTGTTAGAGATGTAGGTGGGCAGCAGATTACAGTTGCCACCTCAGTAGAAACTTCATCTTTGGAAAATAATTTGTCGTTTTATAACTTTCCCAGAATTACATCTGCTAGTGCCCCAAGTGTAAACAGTACTGCGTACTGGACCTGTCATATAAAAAATGTGCAACTGCATTACTAGCACTCTATCATGAATACATCAATACAGTCTAGAATTAAGCAACACCAGCAGCAGATGACGGGTATACCAAACAGCCAGTCACGGGGTTACACTGTCTTCTTCCATCATCTCAAGATGAGATCTGCTCTCAGAAGTTCTGATAGCTCAGATCTCCAAGGAAAACATAAGAAGAGGTGTGGGTGACTTAATAAGTGTGACTTTTTCTTCTGACTAATGGTCCAATTCAGTGGTTCTTTCAAAAAGCAGAATCTCCACTGATGTCAACAGAAGTTGACCATCACACCCTAAGGCAGAGATGGTGAAACTTCTTGGTCTCTGTGGCTATATTAGTTTTAAGAAACAGTTCAGTTTCTGTGTTTGTAACTCTAGGCCAATACACTGTCACTGATATTAACAGTTTGCCACGGCTGTTGAGAAGGGGACTGGCCCATACTGCAGGTCCAATGTATCTTTGAAGGTTCTTGCAGATTTTGTAAACCAGCTAATTGCTGTTTAGTGATGTGGTTATGGTCAAGGACAAGAAGGTAAATGCTGCACAGCAATTCAAGGAAAGGAGGTCATGGAAAGAAACTACAGCTCTAGAAGAGATCATAAGAAAGTAAAGGGAAGTGGTTGTAAATAATAGAGAGTTGCTTGAGGAAGCCTCTTTAAGCAAAGATGCAACTAAGAGCCTGACCTGTCCCTCACTAAAGCCAACAAGATGCTTTCACATAAACCTGGTGATCAAAGGCTACAACTACACAAACAAATAGAGCAGAATTGCATTTTTTGGCTCAGATTTTATGCCATGGTTTGCATCCCTCTCCCATACCCCATCTGCCTCTTTTTTCTCCCACAAAAGAGTATCCTTGGCCAAATTGCTTATTAGGAATAATCCTGGGCCATGCTGTGCCTGAACCATGTCAAAGCACTACCTGGACACATGCTAGTTGCCATTGACCAAAACCATGCCTGGGAGCAGGCTAGCAATTAAGTGATCAAAGGATGGTGCTCTAACCTGTGCCTCAGCCCTCCCCTCACCTGCTCATATAGACATAAACAGAAAAAAATGGAACAAAAGCCTCATGAAGACTAGCTATAGTACTCCTCACTTCTCATCATTAGGTATTAAATTGTGCCACTGTCTGCTCTTCAGGAGGCTCCAGGTTTCATCCCAGCTTTGGCTTGAGGCTCCAGTTCATTCATTCAGAAGTTGTGTTAATGTGGAATGAGATTATTAAAACAAAATGGTGTGTTCGCACCTTAAACATTTCAATAATAAATAAAATACTACTCAGTTAGCACATACCCCTTGTAAAGAAAAAAAAAAACTGTCAAAGAGGTGCCCTTGGCTAAAAGACCCTTTGGGGACATAGATTAAGCTTGGGCTCCTGCTTCTAAGAAACTGTGCAGCCAGAAACAGTGTGGTTACATCCACAAGTCTAAGCTTGCTGTCCAGCATCTTTAACTAGCTGTTTGAGATATTTGAGGAAAAACACAGAAAGCATACTTCTAGAAATTATATACATTATCTTACAACAATAAGTTCTGTTTTGAATTTTAAGGTTTTAGTATTTCTGTGGGAATAAAAAGGACAGACAAGCATTGTGAAGAAAAAACAGCACGGGAGTTTCCATTTCGATGGCACTTTATAAATGCTGCCATTCTGTATGGTGACTTTTTGCAAACTGCTTTGAAAAGAAAGGAAAACTTTCAAAGCAAATGTAGTGGCCATGTTCCCAGCAGAGGAAGCAGGGAGTTTTCAAGGTATATTTGACATTTACAGCTCTACGCTAAACTTTGGCACAACCCAAAGTTGCTTTTTTAATGGAATGATCAATTTGGAGGTTCTTTGGGTTTTGGTTTGATTTTTCCTTCATGTGATTCTAGAACTCCCTCCTGACACAGTAATTTTACCTGTCTATTCCTTTGGAAACAGCTCTGAAAAGCATATGATTGTTATATAAAATGACAGACCTTAAACTTGACAATTTTGGAAAAAGAATTAAACACTAGTGTCAAGATCAAGTAAAATTTCAGGACAGGAGTCTCTGCTACTGTTACATGATTTACAGCATTTCTTCAGCTGCATTTGATCTCTTATCACAGTTGGCTATCAGCCTGCTGCACCTGCTCCTTCTTGACCTTTCACTTGAAGCATATTTTCTTCCCAAAGCCTGCTAGGATGCACAGGGCAAGGCTGCACTTCCTTGGGGATGACGAGTGACATTGGCAAGGCCTTCAATACCTGCAAGGAATCTCGTTCCTAATACAAAGTACATTAGGAAGAACACAGTTACGTACAGCAGAGCAACAGGGGTGCAGGTGAAAAGAGGAAAGATCTATTGTTTCTTGCAATTTAGTTTCTTACAGTAAACTGGTGAAACTGAGGAATTATATTAGACTAAATATGTATATATTAATACCTTAAAATATATGTCAATATTAGAACTATATTTAGGGCCATACTGTGCAAGAGGAGAAGCACAGCTACCAGGCCATCTTACAATAAACTTACCTATAAACAGTCAACGGATCTCCAACCCCTGGACGCAATAACAAAAGAAAACTTTGGAAGAGGATCCTGTGGTAACACTAGTGGTATGAGGAACAGTTTTCTCTTTTGCAAATAAATGTGCTTTCCAGTTCCTAGTTTTCTACTGTCTGACTCAGAGATTGCTACGCAACGCTCAAAGAAGCAGAAATAAAGCAGACCAAATATCCAGTTCTCTGTATTTCATCAACCCAGAGTGGTGGGACTGTAAGGGGTCACTTATGACATTGTGGTGTTGCATGTAGAGCAGTAGAGGAAATGACAAAGGTCACCAGGAGCAGACAACGAACCCCATTTCTGATAGAGCTACAACCATTCTTTTCCTCAGGCTCCTCCTGAGCCACTTCAGGTCCTGCAGGTGGGTGAGAACACACCACCCCGCTCACTGTATCCCTGGTTCTCTGCCAGAGGGAGCAGAGAGTGAGGAAAGAAGTTGTAGCTCAACACCTTATGAATTTTTTTTAATGAGGTCTGTCGTGGTTTCGGTTTCAGCCCAGCCGGTAACAAAGCACCACGAAGCCGCTCGCTCACCCCCCACCCCCTCGCCTGGCCACGTTGGGATGAGGAGAAAATCCAAAGGCAGGCTCGTGGGTCGAGACAAGGACTGGGAGGGATCACTCCCCACTTATGGTCACGGGCAAAAGACAGGCTCAACTTGGGCAAGAAACAAAATCCATTTAATTGACTACCAATCAAATCAAACCCAAGGATATTAGGAAGGAAAACCAAACATCAAAACACCTCTCCCCCACCCCTCCCGCCTTCCCGGCTCAGCTCCACTCCCGATGCTTTCTACCTCCTCCCCCCAGCGGCGCAGGGGAACAGGGGATGGGGGTTGAGTCAGCTCGCCACACATCGTCTCTGCCGCTCCTTTCCTCAGGGGGAAGATTCCTCACT
>VYZV01027338.1:21345-36780 GCA_013401275.1 Pandion haliaetus | reverse complement strand
CTCCAGCATGGGCTTTCCCATGGAGTCATGGCCATCTTGGGGGGCCTCCCCTCCACCGTTCACCCCCATGGGCTGCAGGGGGACAGCCTGCCGTCTCACCATGGGCTGCAGGGCCATCAGCCTCCTCAGGCGCCCCTCCTCCCCCTCCTTCTTCACTGACCTCGGTATCTGCAGAGGGGTTCCTCTCACGTTCCAACCCCCACACACTGCCGGTTCCCCTTCTTCAATATGTTCTCCCAGAGGCGCTCTCACCGTCACTGATGGGGTCGGCCTGGGCCAGAGGCGGGTCCGACTTGGCGCCGCGGGAGCTTCCAGCAGCTTCTTACAGGAGCCACCTCTGCAGCCCCCTCCCCCACTACCAAGAAAACAGCGCCACACAAACCCATAACAAGGTCAAATGTACAGTTTAGGCTTTTAGTCCCTGCCTATGCAAAGCAACTAGTTTGCATATAGGTGGGGTCAGGCTAGGCAGTCCCTCTAGCAAAATGATCTGCAAGTCTGAATCTTCCCTGGCATTTCCAAGTCGGGTAGGGAATAGGAAAGCCCGAGCTCAGCATGTTTGCAGCTCTGAACTAACAGGTACAAAACAAGTTTAGTACAACCAACACAAATGTCATGATTTCTCTCTTGGGAGAGCAGTAATCTGCTGTGAAAACACAGCACAGTCACTCATTCAAGCCTTACCAATAACTAAAACCAAAATCAAGTCAGTCTGCTGAGGGTGCTGCAGTATTTCCCGTTTTGTCCTGCGTAGGGGAATTAAAGCAAATCAATATAGGTCTGCCAGTTCCAGAGCTCCTTGGTTTGGAAGGTTCCTAAGGTGACTCAGTGGCTGGTCTAGCCACAAGTCAGTTACTTGTGCACCACACCAAGGATTTTGGCATGAGCACCAGAGAACACACTTGCATGCACACATCTGTATTTTGTAACAGAGTCTCTGTTAGTCAGCGAACAAATGTTAAATGTTAAATGTTAAACAATCCTGCAATTTCAAAAACAGAATTGCTATGACTAGTGGCAGCCTTTTCCACCAGAATAACCATGTGTTGAAGAGCTCCTGTTAACTTATCCAGATGGCACAAGACCACTCACTCAAGGAAGAAGCTGTAGATCTTAGTCACATCCCCATCAGGAAGTCCAAGAGCAGACCCACTACGTACCCATGGGGCCAGGATGGGGCTGTAATGGGCTCAGCCCACACCCCTCTGCCACCAAACCAGTCCGTAGCCATGGGGACATCCGTGGTCAGTCCAGGAAATCCCATCAGTGGGTCAGGGCAGCCAGGGACATGGGGAACATGGACATACCTGTGGGGCAGCTCAGGCAAGGATGAGGCTGATAGTCCCAGCAGAAAGACAGCTCTCTGAGGAAGAAGTGGGAGGTGCTGAGGCATCCACAGCTCTCATCAACCCCCAGCTCTTTAATGGTGCCCACACAAGGCCTTCACAGCTTTTGGGGAACAATTCTGAATGTTCTCTGTTTGGCTGCACTGGTCACAGTTTTACATGCTGGATATACTTCATATGTTCTGAAAAAATCAACACACTGTCTAGCCCAGGTCACCAGGCAGCAAGAATAGAGGATGCTCAGCTTTGAACTCACATTAGTGGTATGCCCCTTTGTTTCAGCTCATAGCTGGGGAGACAGACATTGTCAAACACATGTGCACAGGATGCTTCTGCAGAAAACTGAAATGCAAGCATCACAGTTTGTACTTTTTCTTGACCCCACTTTTCCAAGCACAGCCAGCTACCACACTAGGAAAAGCAAATTACTTAATTTTATAAAGATTTTATGAGTTGCAGGCGAGTAGTAACCAATTAATCCAGGCAGCACCCTCCATATATTTAATTTCTATTGACCCAATCATCAATATCTTGTTCTTGCTGTTTAGGCATTCCTCTAAATATTAGGTGGCTAATGAAGCTGTGCCTCTTTGATGACCTCAAAAGATTGATGACTGGGAGATTGGAGGTCACTGTCATTTTGCATTTCTCATATATTCTTGTATTTCCAAAATTTGCTCAAGATTACTCAAAATATACACTGAGAGAAGTGGACTAAGTTTCGGGGGGGGGGAAGGTATAGGGGTGGCTTACATATATTAAAGGGTTTATTTCTGAGCATTCTGACTGTAATTCAGTAAGACATCTAAGCACATTGCAACACAGCAATATGAGGCTACATATATGCTCAGAATTAGATGCAGCCATAAAGAGTTTCCAAAACAGGAACACATAGCACTATTAACTCCACTAAACAATGAAATGCAGGAAGTGAAAATGCATTTTATAGTTCAGGTTTTTTCCTGTCAGCATGCCAGGAGCAAAAGGAAAGAGTAAAGTGTGTGGGAAAGATGAAGTGCTAAAAGCCTCTTCAGAAAGGGTGTTTTGTCCTTAAACATGTACATCTTAAAAAAAAAAAATCCCCATCACCCCAACATTTCACAGTAGACATTTCTTGATCATTTACGTTAAATGTAATGCTCTCAAAAGCACAAAGACTCACATGGCTGGGAGACTGGGAGAAAAAGGCATTTATATGGTTATACACAAAATTGGCAGTTTATTGTATATCTTGGGACCACATCCTTGGCAATATCACATTCCAAGCTTTTTAAGTTCTCTAATTGATTTGATGGAAGTACAGTACATGGAACAATGACAGACATGGTTTATCAAAATTGATATATTTTCACAAGCTGGACACAGGCCTTCAGGACATAGGAGAACCATATTTCAGAGTAAAGAAAACAACTGGAAAGATGCTGTCCTGAAATTAGTCACTTTTCATAACATTTGTGGTTATACAGGAGCCCTAGTTTAATAGGAATACTAAAAAAATAACTCCACCTTAGAAACAACAAAGGCTTTTCTTTAATCACCAAGTTGAAGATATCCAACCTGCCACACATAGTTAAGTTTTCAGACCAGTAAATCACAGGGAGGGTTTTTTTTAAAGAATTTCTGCAGGAAATTCAAAGCAAAAGCCTTGTGCCTCGAAGAACATTATGAGTTTCCTGGCATTCATTTGGCTGGTGCCAACCGGCAAGCATAGGAATGCCACTATTTCAAGAGAATGGGACAGAGCGCAACTCATTTTTCCGAGGCAATAAATCCTCTCCAGCATAACAGATAAGAGGCTGGTCTCTTGCTTGACATGCAGACCTATATGCTCTTGTCCATAGGCTGGAAATCTCAAGCCATCAGTTTGCTTCAGACCAAGAGCCCATAAAGTTCCAAGAAATGTCTCTGGAGCTCGCCTCAGAAACAGAATCCCAAAGCAGAACAAAGAGGATAACTAGGAATTTCCTTTGCCAACACATACAATATCTCTTTATTCTGTAGCTAACATGGCCTCCTTTACTGTTGGCAGTATGTACAGAGTGACACAATATGAAGGATTACAGACAAACTTTTTTCCCCCCCTTTGATTATACAATGCTTCACATACTTCCTTTCCTGGAGTCAAACAAATAAAAGCTCGTGGCAATGACCATGGTAGAGCTCTGTTGAACTTTTTCTTTTTTTAAAGATACTGAATGCACAAGAGAATAACATCACAAAAAATCTGATAAGCAAGATGGAAACAAATCCAAACCTTCCTCTTACGAAGATGACCAACATCCTGGCTCCTTTAATTTGCCCACACTTAATCATTCCCCCCCTTATTTCTTCTTCTTCAAATTTCCTAGTGTAATTTACATTTTATGTAGACCATTAGCAATAACAGGCTGGTAGAGATTCTGCTCTTTCTTACAGAAAGATGCCCAACAGGTGTACAGACAAAAACTTCCTTGAACTTTGGTCTGAGTCTTGAATTTTCTGTAAGCCCACCAGCATGCTCAAGAAATTTATCTGTCATGGCTTTACTTGTGCATGGATAGATGACTAGCATTGCCAGAGCTCACAAGAGTAAGAGGTGAAAGACAAAACTGCTGACAGACGAATACTGGGCAGTTTTACCCCTGAAAGAGAGAGCTGGAAAGAAAGGGCATTGCTAAACACAGTCCATCAGGCCTTCTCATTAACTCAGAGCTCTTCTTGTCATGCAGTGGTTTTGTCAATGTGAGCTAAATGCACAAGTTTAACTGTCCTCAAAACTTACAAGGTGATTGTCTTTGCAATATCTGCGCTGCTTGCTACTGGTAATGTGTGTCTCCTTACAAGACCCCTGTGAGCTAGGATGTGCTGTTATCCCCATTCTGTAAATATAGGCATAAGCACCAACAATGCTGAGGGTAAATGGAGCTTGCTTGTAGTTCCAGAGTAGCCACAGCATTGCAGTCCTCATCTTGGGCAAATATTAGATAGTCAGGTTTGAAGCAGAACCTCAAATTCCTATAGGAAGCCTGACAGTAGGGCAGGGAATTAAATTCAATGCTGTCAGGTTTCAGGGTAGTTCCTCAGTCATCAGGCCAGCCTGTCTTGCTCCCTTGACTTTAAAAACTGGTTTGATTATACTACAAAATCTGCCATGAAAGCCCTTCATTTTATTTGCAGTATCAACACAGAAGATGGAATACATTTGTCTAAACAAACTTTCTCAACTGATTTAAACTCCGATGACTCTTTCATCAAGACTGTCTTCAGAGACTGTCTCAATACAGTCAGCCTCAAAGAGTGGGTTGTGGGATCGTTCATACTATTGGCAGTAATAGCTCATTTTGGCTCCAGATTAAGTTATTGCATCTGAATAGTCATTTGAACATCTGCACAGAAATTCAGGAGCCTGTGACCAAGAAGAGTCTACACAGTTTGGTAGGAAACAGTGCTGCACAGTGGGTGCAACAGGAACACTCAGGAGTGGCAATCCCAGCTCAGCACACACCTAATGGAAAGAGCTGTTGAAGTTAGTGGGTGCATTCGAGTGTTTATCTATTTAACTTTCAAGTGGGTCTGAGCCAGAGCAAGAACAAACTGTGAAATCTTGATGTGTTGCAATCGCCAAAGGTCCCACTGAAGCAAGAGTTATACCTGGCAATGCCAGCAGACTTGGGATGCTGTCCTTTGCACTGCTGTCCCAGTTTGTGCCAGTAATACTGAGTACACGCTTTTGTTTCATTACTTCCCCCCTTTTTTTTTCTCCTCAATGAAATGATGCGGCTGAGACACACAATTTAGGTTATTGCAAGTGCAGGGATTTTCTGTAGTCCTGCAGAAAGTTGTGCAAGTTGTATTAAAAAACTCTTCCATTAGGTACACCATATTACCTTATGTTTGCTTATAGTACACACACGAATAGTTACAGCAACTCAGATGCTTGTTGTTAACTTGTTATGCCAGTGCACTGGCAGAGGGTAGATCTCCCAGAATATATATGATGGTGCCATCCGTCTTCTTCCCCATCATCTATCTGCTGATAACTGACAAATACCTCAGGTGCTACATCACTTTAAACAGGTAGGGGGTGGAGAACTTTTCTAAAACGTGTCATACAGCATGACAGGAACAGCAGAGAGGCATACCAGGTCCATCAAGTCCAGTAGAGACCCTTCAACATGTGACTTCTTAGTTACCATTTCTTGTTGTTCTTTTCTTACTTATTCCTTTTATAGTGATTTGTTTGTGTCACAAATCCACTTTCAGAATCCAGTGAGGCTACACATACTTGCTGGGCAAGGCACTCTTCCATCTTAATACTCAACGGTCTCAAAAACCAAGTAATGGTGCACTTGCTAATTAACCACAATTCTCCAAGCCAACTAGCCATTAGTGCGCAAAAAGCATGCAGCTGGCTTGCCTGCAGCCTTATGAACAGAGACAAAAAGGGCCCGTATCCTGGTAGGCTGTATTTTGCAGTCAGGGACATCTCTACAGATACTCGGCTTAAACTGCGTTCCAGAGACTGGATGAGTAGCCAAAGAAAACACAGCTTCAGAGCTGATGTTCCTTGTTCACTCGATTTATTTTGAAAAACGTACACGCATATAAAACTCAGCAGATAGTTCCAACCATATACCTGTTCATCTCTGGTCAAGCAAAAAAGACAAGATCCCTACTGTGCAGAAGGCATAGACTTAAGTGTCACATCAAATTTGTCACTGGAGCAACCATCATCATCCACCATGAGCAGCAAATCCACTCCAAACAGTAGTGCCAAAAGCTTAGAACAGGTGCAACTTTCCAAACTGCACAGCACTGTGTAAATAATGATTTCCTAAACTTACACATTTTCTAATAACGAAGAAACTATTCTTCCATTGTCAGACTAACTCATTGACTTTAAAAGAAAATAGTTGGAATGGAAATGGTGATCAGCAATTAATGTTTCACAGCAGCTAACCTATCTAAAACCTAAACCCCTGGTTTTGAGTGCTTGTAACTTTCTGCCAGTTCCCACTTTTGAATAAAAACAATATTTTCTGTGGTGCGCAGAGTATATACAGTGTCAAGCCCCAGATACATGCATCTCACACTTATTCCTGCCACATGGCTTTGTTAAATATTTCAACAATCATTTTATCTCTAATTTGTTTCTTCTGCAGAGGAATAGGGATCCTCAGCAACTTATGCTTACATAGCACTACAAGATGTGTGCAATAGTAAATGCAAGATGAGCTAGTACAAACAGTGATACCAGTGCTTGACATGCTAAAGCAACACATCTGTAACTCATGTGAAAAATGCTATCCTGCTCTAGGCTGAGTTGTCCTCTCTGCTTCCATTTCTTCCCGGTGGGAGCTGGGGATCTCAGATAGCACACAACACAGCCTTTCACAGACTCAGGCGACGACTGCATTGCTCGACTCATTTCTCCTCTCTGGATTTACTCCCTCCTTAATCTACTGATTCTTGTTTTGACAGAGTAGTAGTTCACTTCAAACCATATCTCACTGCTTCAGCTGCCAAAGCATGGTGGTATACCAACATAAATCAACAAAGATAAGCCAACAGTTGTTAAGAGCTACAGCCAGCATCTCTACTCACAATAATTCAACAATCCACACATAAACAAGAGCTACATTTCCTAGTTTTATGTTTTCATAAGCTAATGAAGAGAGATAGGTTTCCCCTGAGAGGTGCTGAAGGTCCACAAAGCATTACTTACCCTTCTTTCAAAAGCATAAATTTCACCAATGGATATTACTCGGAATGCAATAAAACGTGTTTTTCTAACACAACTAAATCCAAGTCCTGCTTTCTGGACCGACATGAACTTTCCAATGGAGGAAAATAAAGCTACTTCTTAGACCAGGGAAAACATTATTTGGGCCTTTCTTTGAACCATACAACAGTATTAAATAAATATAGGCAGACACATTTCACCTCATTATGCTTTGGTTTATGGGTAACAAAAAGATTCCTTAATGATCCCAGTTTGAACCTGCCTGGTACATGCTGAAAAGCTTTCTCTGGTCCACTAACCCCAATCAAATAATGGCTGTCCCAAATACCTTTCAGCAAGAACACTCACATCTTTGTCAGTGCTTTCAAAGAATTAGCTATAGATCAAACTAGTTTAGGTACAGCTTTAAAAAAAAGAAAAAAGAAAAAAAAAGAAAAGAAAATTAAGAAGCCTTTTTACTTGCTTGTATGTTTTTAAAGCTGTTTAAAGAGGGGTTTTTTTATGGCTCATACAGGGGAAAGAGTATTTTTATTGCTAGTATATCTGCCTCTATACAGTGGAGCTGTTTTCTTTGAAATGTATCATCCCAGATCTGCTCTACAAATTTTTACCAGTTTTGTACTGCAGGGTATGGGTGGGATGACCTATTTCTTTTTTAAGTGACAAAACCATAATGGCTTTTCAGTTATACCATGAGGGGAAAAGTACTTCAGTTATGTATTGCTTGGTTTATACTTGCAATGTTGTGAAGTTCTGCCAGAAAAATTGTTCTTTTGTCATCATAATCTATGTTTACATTAGTGGAGTTCAGCATTCTGGTTAGAGACAAAGCTTTTCTAATGAGACTACGAGGCCATTAAAACTTTTCTTATGAATGAATGGCTGCACTGGTTTTGAACAGAAATTTTTTTCTGTTCAAATAGGCTCTTCATAGAGCATTTTACCATATTATAATCTTAGATATTTGATCCCAACAAGCAGTAAAATAGTAAGTGTATTTAGTTCTTCTCATGTATCTTCACAAAGAAAGACACACAATGTTTTATGTTACTCATTTTTTGAAGTTCAAAATCCTAAGAAAAAAACAAAATTACAGGCAGTCTTTAGCAGCAGTGAGGACTATCACAGAGGACCAGGGATTACTTTTTTTTTTTTGCTGCATGAATATTAAATTTCTTTATTAAAAGTCAAATAATATTAGCCAGCCAGATATGGTTGCTGGCTATTCAATAGACAGTTATTACAATTCTTCAGAAAAAAAACCCCAACAAACCCATAATAAACAACTACATCTCAATAGGAAGTATGTGATATTAACGTAATTTCCTGATGTCCCAGGCACCAAAGACCACTGCTACCAGCATAACTGGGAAACGCAGAACAAACGGATCTTTTGCACCTCAATAAAAGCTGATGATTAAACCAAAATGGTGTGTGATCTTTCACGGGCCAAATGAAGTCCTTTATGCAGATGTCAACTCTGACCTGGATTTCTAGCCTCTGAATTGTTTGACTTGTGTTTTAAAAATATGCACCTAGCTGCAGATGGATGCAACAGCAGGGACACATGATTCTATCTAAATAAATACCACAAGCATTTCTGAAATTGTAAACTTTTGAACACTCCAGAGAAAATCTGAATCTCCAAAACTTATGGCCTCTATTAGACTCACAATTTCCCTAAGTCTATTCAGCCAGCAATCATGGTGACAAACTAGGTCTTTCCCTTTGCAGGCACTTGCAGTGAGTCCCGATGGCTTTTTTTGTTACCACCAGGTGTTTCTGGCACAATGGGTAAAGTTCTCCAAGCATCAGCAAGAGGGTCCTGGGTGTGCAAGTTTTCAGAGGATTTTGTGCTGAATGTGGACTGAGATGGGGGCCCACACTGTATGCCATGTAGAGTTCTCTAGCCATGCACAGATGCTGCATGGTAGCACCACAGCCCTGAGAGAATTCCACCTGTACTTTGTAGTCTTAATGCCTAACATGGCCCTGACTGCTTTCATAAGCAGTCCAGCTGCTCTTCCTTTGCCATGGCACTTTTTGGGGTTTAAAAATCAAAAGAAAATTAAAAAAAAAAAAAAATAATTATTGTTTACCTTATTGTAACTCTGTAACTTTAACGCAAATTATTAACTTGATTTCTACCCTTTGTGCTCATTCAACTCAGGTAGGTAAAATTGAGCTGCTTTGGCAATGCCCAAAGGGGTGTCCTGCCCTGTATGAATACCTTATCTACTCCTATTCCTTTAGCATTCAAGGAGCCCAGAAGCACAGGGTTTTAACACCAGGGAAAAGAGTTACTAATCCGTGCAAACAAAGCTTCTCAAAAAGCCTGGCTGCTGTAGGCTAAGTAGCCCTTCTGTATTCTTTCAGCAATTACCCACATAGATCCCACCTGCCAGTTGTTGTAAGGCGTGACTCCAAGTGCATGAAGGTTTCCTTAAACATGATCTTCTGAAATGGTCATCCAACCTAGAAGACCAGGCCACATGAGGAGCATTCAGAATATGGACCAAGACCCACAGAGGTGCTTTGGAATTTCAGAAACGCAGTTGTTCTTAAAAACAACCAACAGGTACTTTGCAAAGGATACATCCATTTTTTAATATGTTTGTCCTGCCTGACAACTTTGATTTGCCAAGCTATTCTGAACACCAAGAAAACACCAGTTCCAGAGCCATCCAGCCTCCAAAATGGAGCTCCTCCCCATCTTTGATGTGATGTCTTCCTATGCCATTAAACCTCAGTGCTGGTGTATCTTCATATAGACAGGAACATTCACTTACTAGGCAGACAGGTTTTAGGTCTCAGATGCTGATAGGGAGACTAGGCAGTTGAAGAAAGTCTATCCCCTTATTTGAAAAACAATTTAAAGAACTCCCCATTTATTACAGAGACTTTTTAAAATCATAGTATCATTTAGGTTGGAAAAGACCTTTAAGATCGAGTCCAACCATCAACCATGCCCACTAAACCATGTCCTTAAGTGCCTTGTCTACATGCTTTTTGAATACCTCCAGGGATGGTGACTCCACCACTTCCCTGGGAAGCCTGTTCCAATGCCTAACAACAGGACTTGTGTTCCAGGCCCCTCACCAGCTTTGTTGCTCTTCTCTGGACACGCTCCAGCACCTCAATGTCTTTCCTGGAGTGAGGGGCCGAAAACTGAACACAGGACTCAAGGGGCGGCCTCACCAGTGCCGAGTGCAGGGGGACGATCACTTCCCTGCTCCTGCTGGCCACACTGTTTCTGATACAGGCCAGGATGCCGTTGGCCTTCTCGGCCACCCGGGCACACTGCCGGCTCATATTCAGCCGACTGTCAACCAGCACCCCCAGGTTCTTTTCCACCAGGCAGCTTTCCAGCCACTCTTCCCCAAGCCTGTAGCATTGCATGGGGTTGTTGTGACCAAAGTGCAGGACCCAGCACTTGGCCCTGTTGAACTTCATACAATTGGCCTCGGCCCATTGGTCCAGCCTGTCCAGATCCCTCTGTAGATATGGAGATAGATCTAGGTAAAGATTTTAAAAGATATGATAAGTAGAATACTGAAATCATCTTGAAAACATCATGATCAGAAGAAAGATCACATAAATGAGAAGGAATGTACTAATCAGCTAACACAACTGAACTGTAAACTCTGTGAGACCCTGAATACCACAGTTGCATTGAAAGGCAGCATGATCTAATTTAAGGGTTGAAAACAGGGTCAGTCTTCCAGGTTTGGGGTCTCAGGTGAGAAGTGAATATCTTCTATAACAAATACCTTGTAACATCTCCGGTAATTGTGTTTAAATAATTTTCTAATAGTAAGATAGGGTTTTTTAAACATACTCTATTTTGCTGCAAAGACTTATCAAACTTGTTAGAAGAATACAGAGGTATTCAGATCAAAATGAAAACAAATTTAAAATATTAAGTGTGAATAAATAGGATCTAGTTATTTAAAAAAAAATATCCAAATGAAAGAGAGTCAAATAAATCAAACCATTTATTCCTTGAAAGAGAATTTTATGGTGTCATTGGCACTAACTATTTCAATGCCCAGTTAGCCATTACTTCATCAAAATTACAAGTAGAAGAATTACTGGTGTGCTCAGGCTGTCTTCAGATCTCCCAGTATTTTTTCATTAATGTTAATATGCCATTAGAACATTCTACACTTGAGTTAGTGAATCATGATATTAGATATAGCCCTAAAGCAATCAAGAGTCACAAATATCTCATAGCACACTTTAGTAGCAATGCCCTGTAAAATATCCTTTGCATCTGAAATTCATGACTTCCTAAGCAACCTCATAAAAATGATAACTTTAGAGATGCCTGCAGCAATGCAGGCTGCAGGCTGTACACAAGCCCCTCTTCCACAAGTCACTTCACAGTGATGTTATTAGCATTCATGAGTGGTCTTGCTGTCTGGTAGGGAGCAAAGCACTGGCAGTCATCTCGTCACGTTGAATCAGTCAATGCCGATAGGAGCTAGTGAATAATGTAGTATAAAGTGAGCACTTCTGCAGATAATGGCAAAACATCAAAATGACAGTGAGGTCATTATTGAGTGTAAAGCATGATACTCATTTCACAGTGTGTTTTACTTAATAATACTATCAGTTAATAGGACCTTTTAAATGCAATAAAAATAACTTTTTTGGTGGCATCTGAATATGAGGCATTAGAGAAATCCAGCCTTATAGAAAAGGAATCAAACAACCACGTTTCAGACATCTTGGATGGGGGAAGAAGAATGTAAAGATACCTTTGATGGGGAAAAGAAGAATGTAAAGATAACTCCAGTTCCACGCGACACCACCAAGTGTTGAACACTGTAATCGACCTGGAAAGGAGATTAGCAGACGTTATCTATACATGTCTGCCAATTGAACACCTTTTCCCAGGCTCTACCAGTTTTTATTTACATGGAAAGTTTATTTTTCCTTCAGTACTCATGCCACTAGCATTATCAACAGTAGTGGTGATCTGTAACTTATCACTGCATGCTCTCACCCAACTGCAAAGCAGCTGCTCCACGTACACAGAGAGATTTCCCCACACAGTATCAAATCTGATATAGAATTAAAAGAGATTCTTAAACTGTGTGACAGAGACCTAGGAACAAAGTTCAAAGTAACCTAGAAGTTGTGTGTTATACAGGAAAAGTAGAAGAACAGATTAATATCTCTAATTACAAAATGGGGATTATCTTTAAAAGTTTCCTTTTGGATGGGTGGTTAACTGAGATAATGGTTGCAAATATATGGCCTGAAGAGTTCTTGCCTTTTATGCTAAAGTAAGGCTAATACCCATAAGGAAGAAGTGTTCTCAAAGCATACTAAACACATTAATCCAGTCTTCCCATGTGGGAGGACAAATTCGCTCCCATAAATTGTGAAGCTCTTCTGGCTTTTCTCTTTAAGCAGTGGAAATCCTACAGTGATTTCATGTAGAGAGCTTGATGGCTTGCTACTGCACGAGCTTCAGCAAGATTAATCTGGCTCCAAAGCAGGCAAAGCTGATTCAGTACTCATTTGCATGGAATATTGTAGTGAGCAAATAAAGTCATGCTGCATAGCTCTCTTGAACATTAGTCTTTCACCAGCCAACTGATAAGGCACTGAAAATAAACTTTGGTTAAGAAATAAAAAAATGCAGTTTATGAACACAACCGCCATAGGTGGGCATGACTCAGTATTTTGATTTTTTCAGAAATGCACATTTTAATAAAGGCCCACACAAATGACTGACAGGATATTACCTTGTTCATGTAAATAAGATAGCTGGACTGGAAAACAGCTAACAGATCCTTACGTGGTGGAAGTAACAGATAAACTCAGAGCTGCACATCTCACCTCAGTACCCCAGGGGAACCAACCAGAACTTCAGACCTGGCCCTTATCTGTAGAATATTTTCTTATTCTGTACTTTTCAGAATCACAGTTTTGTTTGGTTTAAGTCAACAGTTTTCATTCCAGAAATTTGGCTTTCTCTTCAGACCCAAACTTGGCCACTTCCGCCCAGAGCTAGTGATGAGGTCACAAGGTACATCATGCTAGAGATGTACCAAAGACAAGTCCAACCCTTCCTGGGACCTTGCCTGCCCACTCCGTGCTTCTGAGAAACACAGTCATCAGCAGATGCAGAGAGGCTGCTGCTCACCTTGAGTTCGCAGCTGGGGACAAATTGGCATAAACATAATCAGATGTTGTCGCTCCATTTGGCAATAAAAGCTAAGAAGGAACATTCCTCCCCCAGACGTTCAAACTGCTCCATATGCTCTTTGTGGTAAGCTAAGTGGCTGCAAACCCCCAACTATACACCAGTCAGAGAGTAGCTGAGCAGGAAGAGAGTCATAATGTGATATGGCTTCCAGCTGCTACCCTACGTCCTGACATTTCTGGAGTATGTGTACATTTTGTGAAATAATACCCCTAGGCGCTCTGCAAAGAATAAGGTTGTTTTCCAGAGAAACTACCATCAGTCTCTGTACACACCACAAAACTGCTGTAATCCTCATTGTTCTAAATGACTGCATCAGACTTAGTAAAAACACTTTGGTTATATCAAATAAACCTGAAGATCTTAAACATACCTGCTAAGAGACTAGAAATGCAAGATATGAGATACAGTAAGCAGAAAAGCAGCAAGGAGGAAGCAAGGAGGGACCTTTGAAAATTACAGAATATTTTGTCTCTAAAACACATTTCTGAAAACAAGACAAGGGAGAAGCATTTTGTGCAATGATGAGATGACAAGAAATTGCAAGAGAAAAGGCATCACATAGGAAGGAGACAGGAAAAAATATAGCAGGAAGAAAACAGGGAATACTGCAATAACAGATTGCAAGCAACTGCGAAAGGTTTAAATTCCAGAGGTAATGTTCGTGGTCAGGCTAAAACAGAAATAGCTGCAAAATGTATTCAGACCTTGTTCATCCACAACGATCAAAACTATGCTAGCTTTCTTTCCAACAGTTTCTAATACCAGTACACAGAGTCTTAACTCTCTACAAGGCTTGTACAGCTACCCACATCTTAACCACTAGACTGTCTGGGATCTTTCCTTTGCTGATTTAGAGGGTATGGCTATGAATTAAGCCTGCACCTTTTACCAATGGTCAGGCGTTAACTACAATGGTGACTTTTGAGGTGCATGCATGTGTGTGTACGTGGTGGGGAGGAATAATGAGGGAAAGCACAGCAACAAGCTCATGTTCTGCCCTGGCTTGTCTGAGCCAGTTTCTATTCCAGTTTCCAGACCAAGAACACACTGTTCATGGTCTGTGGAGACCTAACTTGTTAAAGGCTTTTTGGCTCTCCTCCTCATTTCCACTTGCTAAATTGCCATAAAAAGCAGTTATGTTATGGCAGGGATTTTCACCTTTGGTATTTCTGAAATGTCTAGCCTTAAGCCTTCTTGTTTTTCACATTAATTCCTTGTGTCAGCAAGTGGTGTAGCTTCAAGAAACATGCTGTGTAGTCATGATTAGCAGAGGAAAAGTCCTGTGGCACTATGAACTGGGGGTCCAAGGAGCAAGTGTGATCCACTTGTTGGTTTGAAAAAGTCCCTACTTAATCATTATGCTTTCGAGGCAACATTGCTTAAGAGAAAGAGGCCCCTTAAAAGAAAATTCTAATTTCTCAGTCCTACTGGTGTTATGTCAGTAGTGCTGGCACAGAGAGACTCAGACCCTTCGCAGGATCCCTGCTCCTGCCCCAGCCCCAGATTCTCTTCACCTCCAAGACTCCTTGGTAGAGGCTCCTGATTCAGATGTCAGCTAAATCTCTTCACAAGAACAGGAGGCACAGAAGATATGATTGGCACCATGGGAAACCACACCTGTAACTGCTTTTCACAAATATCTTCATCAGATAAATCAGGAAATAAATAAATCTTTCCAGAGTTGGCAATGGGTATAACTCTCACAATAAAGGAAAAAAACCAACAGGTCTACAAAGTGCAGACACAGGACATGCTCTTAGTAGGAAGATGCAGGTTTAAATGTACTGAAGGTAAATGGGGTGAGAGGGCAAGAGGTCCGAGGGCACAAAGACAGCTTTCCTCAGGGTAGAGAGGATGCTTTTACAGTAGCTTTTGCTTTTTATTCAAAACAGTTCTGTTCTGTGCATGTTGTTTAGCTACTCCTGTTATTCAAAACTTGCCTTGTCCATAGACCAACACAACATTCCACTGTAACGTAAGAGGTCTAAACATTCTCTCTTTACTGCAACATAAGTATCCCCCTCATCCACTTTGAGATCAAGCACAAGCTGATCACATAATGCTGGGCTAATACTAATTGTATATATTGTAAAACTTGGGCTTATGGCACTAAATTCAGGTGCTGCATACTGTCTCTCTATTGCACA
>VYZV01027337.1:30359-40749 GCA_013401275.1 Pandion haliaetus | reverse complement strand
CTTTTAAGATACTATGCATAAAAATAACTGAAAAAAACCACAATCTCCCTCCACATAGAATTTATTCCCAGACAAGTGAAATGAGTAAGACTCTTATAACTTTGGCTAGGTGAATGCAAAGCACTTTTTGATTTAAATTTTATTTATGAAGCTCTCACTATTATTCTATTTATTCTGATTTTTTTCATCACCAGATTGCATTGCAATAAGTATTTGTATACATTTTTGAAGGATAAATTGTATTAACCTTTAGAGTAACTGGAATAAATTAATGGAATTATGTTCAGTAGATAAGGTTTCCGTGGCAATCAACAGATGACTTACCATTAGCCTCAAAAGCACAAGAGAATGTTTACCACATTACAGACATGTCCAGCAGGTCATGTTCTCAATAATCAAAGATTGCTTTTCACTGAGTTTTCTTGCTTTCTTTCCACTTGACTTTAGTGCTGTCCCCTCAGTTCATGAAAAACACATTTATACTAATGAGTGATTAGTAAATTTTAATTTTCTTATTCAGCATAAGTTCCATAGTATTGCCACACTATTTCTTACTCAAATAAAAGTTTTACTTGCATTTTTAATCAGTAGAGCAAGGGTCTTTAATATCACATTCCTTCCTTCCCTTCTGCTATATATCTAACCAAACACATTAAAAAAGAGCCCTAATTAAAATTAAAAATCTAGAATGTAGATAGCTTATCGTAAGCATGGAAAAGTTATTTTTCTGCTTTTATGATTATTTGCAAGAGTTGATCTCTCTATTTTTTTACATTTTTACTCAAGAAGATACCAAGCTAAAATAAAAACAAATGTGCATGTTAATTGAAAAAGCAATATTAATAAAGAGCTCCTTTCCTTTTGTTACTTTAGCACTATAGTCTATCCTGCCTGGGGAAATAACCATGGAGGTTTTGCTTTGTTTCCTTTTTATACTAATACTGAATCATATATGCTAGGTGTAGGCTTGAACTTTAAAAATACGTAAATTTTGCAGAGTAAGTAGTCATCACCTCCCTATATTTGGGCCTGGTGACTTACTCCCAAAATACTAAATTGCTATTCCAGGTGGAAAAATCTTGAAAAATACTCTCTACCCTGACAGCCACACCATAGGCAGGGGAGGGGGGGAAATCCTATAGCAGCATCACATTTTAACAGTGTAAATCATCAACTTTCAAGGTGCAGCTTGGAGTTACAAATCCCTGAAACATTAAATCAGTCTCTGTCCTGTTCCTGAAGTGGAGGTCAGCTGATCTGTCCTCACCAACAACCCTAAATGCATATGTTTTATTGCCCAATGGCAAGGTTCTCTCAGATTCCCTAACCCCAATAGTCTGGCAGAGTCCACGTTTACAAGCCTTCAGGGCATGCTGCAGGGCTTATCTATTTATTCAGGCTTTCACCTGAGGGGCTGGCTGCAGAAGCAAAGAGAAGGTTGGTAAGCTCTCTATTTGACAATGAGGTCATTTTTATGTATTAATTTATGTACATGTGCCTAGAGATTATGATAGTCACATTTCATACAGTAACAAACAACTTTAGTCATATCCTAATTAACTTTGACTAAATAAGAAAAGAATTCTCCAGGTCTTCATTATAGATAAATTCCTATAAAAACTAGACATAAACACAGATGCTACAAAATAAAAAAGCTGATCAGACCCAACATCAAAAGGAAAAAAATGGGGCTTATCACAGATTGAGATATGCATGTAAAAATCTAAAGCCAATTTATAAATTTTACATCAGTAAATACATGATTCTCTGTGTGGTACTATCAAAGCCTTTCCTTCAAGGTCCTTTGAATTATTTTTGAATAACACAGAAGAGAAGTTCTTCTGCCCTCTTAGTATAACTCGGGGCATAATTTTGTAAGTGTTCAGAAGTTTGAGATACCGTAGTTCACTAGTCTTGTAAGAAAATAAAAGGAGCTTCTAAGAATAAAAGAGTACCCTGAAAAGGAGCACAAAATGGTACATTTGTGGTGTTATACTGAAATAATACAATCAATACAAGAAATCAACTGGAAAGTGAGGCTGATTGATGAATACTTTTTGACAAATCTAAAGAGACCTTCCTGCAGAGTTGGTTTGACCTATTCCCTGAAGAAACAAGAGAGGCATATTAGATTGCCAAGTCTAGGGCACAGCTTAGATATAACATTGTTTTAAGGAAAAAAAAAAAAGAAAGAAAATGTGTTTAAGATGACACACATCAGTTCTACAAATGGATTTGAAAGAAATGCAGCAAGTCTTACGGCACCCATTTTCTATTGTGCTTAAATGATTTAGACTCTAACTTGTATGGTTAGCAATGCCAAGTATCAGTAAAAAAGATGTTGCTTCAGTGCCGAACTCTCCCTAACCTGGGACTGTTCATGTCCCAGGCCAATGTATTAAACTACAGCAGAACAGCGGTATTCAGCAGAGCCAATAAAAGGCTCTATGAAGATTTTAGAGAGGCCAAGAAAAGCTCCAACCCTATAAAAATCTTTGTTCTATATTTGCAGTTTGCTAGAAGGAGTTCAAATGAGTCATTCTGGTTTGGGTGGCTGGATAGACCAGTTTAAGAACTGCTTTGCACTGATGGAGATGCAAAGTGACAGAAATGCAGCTGAGGACCATACCAAAAGCTATAAAGTGACCAAGTACCAAGGGCTTATAAAAAAGCTAAGAGAAGCTGGAATTGCAAAATGAGGGCTCATATTGTGTTTAAAAACTTATTCAAACCAACAGGATAGGTCATCTACAACTGATGTTATTACCAAAAGGAATGCCAGGCAGGGTTGCAATTCTATTAAAGAAATGAGATAGAAGACTCCGATTTTCACATGTATTCAAAGTATGAAATCACACATATGCCTCAATTATGAGCATGTTCCAAGTACCTTTGAGAAATATTCACAGCAAGTAAAGAGAAAACAGTGTGAACTAAGAATAATACAAGTAGAGCAGACCTCAGCAATAAAACTTGTTTTACAAGGAGGGAAATAAATGTTGCATTGTCACAAATATGAATATAAAATGAAAGTGGATAATATGCTCAGCAGGTCACACTCAAAAGCTTTCCCTTCCAATACCTAAGTTATAGTTACATTCCTAAGAATAACTGTTATGGGTTTGCATGGCGCAGGTTTTTTTTGGTAGTGGGGGAGGGGGCTGCAGGGATGGCTCCTGTGAGAAGCAGCTGGAAGCTCCCCTGGCTCCAAGTCGGACCCGCCTCTGGCCCAGGCCGAGCCCATCAGTGACGGTGGTAGCGCCTCTGGGAGAACAGATTGAAGAAGGGGAACCTGCAGTGGGTAGGGGTGGGGAAACGAGAGAGGAACACCTCTGCTGATACTGAGGTCAGTGAAGAAGAAGGGGGAGGAGGGGCGCCTGAGGAGGCTGATGGCCCTGCAGCCTGTGGTGAGAAGGCAGGCTGTCCCCCCCAGACCATGGAGGTGAACGGTGGAGCTGAGGCTCCCGAAGATGGCCGTAACTCCATGGTAAAAACCGGGCTGGAGCAGTGTGTGACGGGAGAGCAGCCCGCGGAAAGGACCCACGCCAGGGACGTTTGTGAGGAACTGCAGCCCATGCAGAAAGGACCCATGTTGGAGAAGTTGGTGAAGAACTGTCTCCCGTGGGAGGGACCCCACGGTGGAGCAGGGGACGAGTGAGGAATCTTCCCCCTGAGGAAAGGAGCGGCAGAGACAAGGTGTGGCGAACTGACCCCAACCCCCATCCCCTGTTCCCCTGCGCCGCCAGGGGGAGGAGGTAGAAAGCACCGGGAATGGAGCTGAGCCGGGAGGGAGGGAGGGGTGGGGGAAAGGAGTTCTGATGTTTGGTTTTCCTTCCTAATATCCTTGTTTTTTATTTGATTGGTAGTAAGTTAAATTGATTTTGTTCCTTCCCCAAGTTGAGCCTGTCTTTTGCCCATGACCATAAGTGGGGAATGATCCCTCCTAGTCCTTGTCTTGACCCACGAGCCTGCCTTTGGATTTTCTCCTCATCCCACTGTTGCCTGGGGCAGGGGTGGGGAGTGAGCAAGAGGCTTCGTGGTGCTTTGTTACTGGCTGAGCTGAAACCAAAACCACGACAATAACCTATCCTTTTTACAGAGGATTTCATATGTATCAAGAGATCTTTATCTTTAATTGACTAATACAAGTTTTTAAGCTTTACTAATCTTTGGCTGGCTGACAAATTTGTGGTTTATGCCATAATATCAAACACATTTCTTATACAAAATAGAACCCATGCAGTAATTTTCTGCAGTTCCAGGTATCCACTTACCTTTACTTGATACATGAAATGTGTTTCAGAAGAGGCAGAGTAATCAGAATTGGGGGCTGCAAGATTTGGAGTGAAAACCTGTGGGGATTTTCCCATTCATCACCCTTGGGCTCTGGTAGTGACTTATGGAGAATGTCATGTTTCCCTACAGACTGTAAAATGAAGTTCTTAAGCACAGGATGAAGAATACAAAGATGACATTAAATTTCAAACCTATCTTCTACCTCCGTGGTAAGATAAAGCATCCCATATCTCAGCTGCACAATCTGCTGTGTGCCTGCTTCCCAGTGTAAGTAGGTGAACGTGGATTAAATCCGTATTGCTGGCTTGGCTGTAAGTTGTGTGGAAATACTGCATAAAATTTCCTTACCATGAACAATCATCCCATCATACTGCTCTGTATGTAACATAGTGATTCTGAGAAGAAAGATGAGGTTAATGATGTAAACTCAACCTTCCAA
Organism: Pandion haliaetus; assembly: GCA_013401275.1. Lineage (NCBI taxonomy): Eukaryota > Metazoa > Chordata > Aves > Accipitriformes > Pandionidae > Pandion > Pandion haliaetus. Next base: position 36,014 of record VYZV01027337.1, on the reverse strand, counting down.
AATGAACTCAGAAGCTTGCCACGACAATTTCAAAGTACATGATTTTTTCTTTTTGACAAATGCAAACATTTGATTTTCGTCTTACCACTAAGTAAAGATTTAACAGTGTTCATTTACATTGCTGGGCCAAATCCTTATCTAACAAAAATGAAAAACTGAAATACAAAATCCCTTGGAGTATCATTTGCTTTGGAAAAAAAACTTTTTCTGATAGTAATTGGTAAGTACACCTACTCTAGCATATAACTGATGAAGTTTCTAAAAACAAAGCTGGTTGCAGAAGAGAGTTGTTTATTGTGAATACTTTCCTGCTTAACTTCGAACGCCATTCACTTTACCCAGAAAAGTCACTAAACCATTAAGTCTTAAACGATGGGTATCTAATATCATGAGGCTGAGGTTTTTTGATCATCACTTATTTTATTTACTCAGAACTTCTGACATAATTGTCACCAATACTGAAATGCTAAAAGTGATTATTTTATCCAGCCAACATGGTTGGAATGGAAAGAAAGGAAAAGCTGTTTTTTTCCAAGGTTTAGGAACATAAAGTCCTTAAGCTGTCTACTTGTTTATCATGAGACCACTCTGTCTTTGTTGGGGATGTGATACCACACATAACAGATGGTCTGCCAAAACCCTAACACATTTGCTTCAATTATTTGTGAAAGACTGCAGAGGGGGAGGGAAGACCTATGCTTATACAATAAAATATGAAAGGAATACAAAGCCAGGTACTAAACCATAGCAAGAATGATATGCTGAAAGAAATAGATATTCATGCCCAAGTTGCCCTGAAACTGCTCCAGGATATTCCACTTCAACAGAAATGATGGAAGTACAGAGCCAAACAAGCATGATGCTAAAAGAGGTAGTTTCATTGTTCATTCTGCTAACTTTTCTTTTTCAACACTCCAAAGGCACATACACGTGACTTCATGTAGTTTGTCCATAGAATTACTAATTTAATATTATGAGAACATATGTAAAAGAAAGATACACCACTAAGTGTAGTAATTAAGTCTAATTGCAAAAGGATCTAAAGGGCAAACTTGTAACGTGAATGGAGCCCAAATGACCTTTTAAATGAAAGGCAATGCTCAGCACAACAGAGGTATGCTTTTTGATTCTCTTAAGCCCTTAAAAATGCTTTTTAATGGGCCAAATGATCAAGGAGCTCCCATGCAGGAGAATGTGTAGACCAGACTTACCAAATCCTCCTTCATTTCCAGGTGTCTTGCAAATTTATCACCACCACTCCTTCAAAATACAAATGGTAACAATGTGGTGTTACTTCAAACATTTAAATATTAATGATGAAGGAAATAAATGAGAAAAGATGCAGAAGAAATTTATAAAATGATGTTTATATATTATTTTCTATTTTTTTCTGAGCCAAAAGGTTCTGACCTCAGAGTTGCACAAATATAGGGCATTTGAGGTGAGATTATTTGATTAGATTATGTAATCTGGTTTCCTGTGTATTACAAAGCACTGCACTTTTACCCAGCTACCTCTCCCTCACTAGATCCAGTAATTACCTTTATCAAGATTACCTTCCTCAGGGTGCCAATACTTCTTGTGAAGACACCAAAAACCAGAAAAGCAATTACTTTTGACAGTATGTTCCAAAGATTACTCTCTCACATATGGAAAAAGCCCAAACACTGATTTGCTTCAGTTTCTTTCCTGCCACTGTCCATTGGCAAATGTTCCTCTTTCAAAATTCTTCAATTCAGAGTGCTTTCTTTGTCAGGATATGCTAGAAAATCACTTGTGATTTTTCATGTGTTAGATCAATTATACATGCAACAATATAATATTAGATAAATAGATATGTAACAGCTTAAATCTAACTCTATTAGGAATATTTGCTCTACCCAGAAATTCCAGAAGGAAGCTACTTTCTCCACCTTGCTCAAGACTACCATTCATTTTGAAGTGCGGGTGATGGTTAGCTATGAAGCCCAGAGCCTTCTCCCATTCATAAAAAGTGACTGAGTATGTTTGTTCTGTGGAGCTCTACACCCATAACTCCACGCTGGGTTTTACTAACATGAATTCTTTGAACTGGGTCCATTTTCTCAGAGCAATCTAAACTGCACAGCCTGGATGGCTCTTCAGAAATATTTACGCTTCACTATTCATTTACTCAACTTTGTTAACCTCGTGTCTCCTTCAACTTTTCTTTATTTTCAGATAATTGCTAGATAATATTAAATGACACTGGACATAGTAGCAGTCTTCACCAAAACTCCCTGCAATTATTCCTTCTTTAAATAAGATTCCTTCCAGTAATTGTTTTGAACTATAACAAATATTCATCTCTTCTCAGGTGTACTTAAGTGATACTGTATAGGAATAAGTATTTTGCCTCCCCAGAATGTTATGCAGCACGAGGAGAAAATATATCACATACCTTCACAAGTAGAAATATTTGCCCCCATTAAAGTTCAAGAGAATAATACCAGTTTATTTCAGAGGGCATTTTCCATAAATCCACAGACATCATTAATCCATATTGCTTTTTCTATTATTTCACTTAATCCTAATGCCAATTGACCAGACTACAGCTGCCTTGGGTATCCAGCTGGCTGGTTTTAAACATCTGGATGACAGTAGTGCTTCAAGCCTTTTGGATTCTCATTCTTAAGCAACTAGATCTCAAAGGAAATATTCTGGTCACAAAAGGACATTGTTCACTCCAATCTTATTTAAAAAAACCCTTTGATTAATTTTCTTGTTTACATATCAGAATCAGTACACTTAGAACAGTATTCACAGAATCTTAAGTGCAACATACTTTGCAGGTGGTACTACATAAACTACACAAGTTATACAGTGAAAAGATTTGTGTCCAAGTAGCATGTCATTTAGGTTAATCCACACTATCACCATAGACTGCAGTTTTACAGGAATCAGAAAGAAAAGCTAAATCCTTTTCATTACATTTCAGTACTCCTTGAAGCAATTAACTACTTTGATTCCCCAAATTTACTGGTGTAAACAAAAGAAATGCAGGAGTGAGTTTTCTGTGCTCTTCCCCTACTTTTATACGGATCTACTACACTGAGGGCTTCCTTTCATATACAAAGGAAATAATAAATTACATGACCAAAAAATAAGATTATTGGAAGTGTATTGTTTACTACCAAATTTCTGTGGTAGCTAAACTATGTTCTTGGAGGTTTTAGAATTTGACTCACAGGTATTTGAGCCCTTCCTAAGTGAACTGAGAGGTCTGACTGAAGCCTTAACTCTCTGTTTAGAGATAACTAGGTCTTGTATTTTGGGGTGAAATGTGCCCAAAATCTGAATTCCTTTCAAAAATTTGTCCTCTGAGCTATATACAGTAACAGATCTCAGAAGTTACTGCAAGGCGGTACTTTCCTGCACTGTATTGTGTGGTTCATATAAATGAAGCTTTCGCATCTACTAGTGAAAAGGTTGCTTTAAAGTCAGACTACACTGTAGATGCCTCCCTTAGAGTGTGTGCTCCATCAGTGTACAAAACCCTTACCCAAAACCAGTCACAACTTTTGGGTTCTGAAACAAAGTTTCACATCCACAGAAGGCTTAAGCTTGAGAGTCACTCTCCCTCTTCACTACACACACCTCTTGTTTTGCTCTTTGACATGTAACACTCACTCATCAATATAACACTTCTCACTATTTGAGGCAAAAATCCGTAATGGTTTAAGTAAGTGTGCACTAAGAACATACACTAATTGTCACCACCTTAAGACACTTCAAAAAGATAATGACCAGTTCAGTGTCCATTAACTCTACTATGACCTCTTCAGATCAGACATTCCCCTAGAAGAAACATCAAGACAACTTGAGTTTCACTGGTATTTTTTGATAAGAATATGACATTGACAGAAGGTGATGAAGCTGCAGTAGGTGTAGAGTTCCCTACAAAAGATTCTGGAAAGCACCAGTACAAGGCCACATGGGAATCACAGACTGTGATGAAAATTATTGAAACCATCACGTGATATATGAATAACCCAAATTCCTTCCTCTCCCTGTTCAAGAGGTGTGGTGACAACTTCAGCTTTTACCAATTATGCGTGTTGGGTATGAAATCAGAGATCTTGGGAGCTGTCAGGGAACGTCGCTTCCTGCTCATTTGCCTGGCAGTGAAATCCCTCTTTGGCCATTAACAAGTAATTCCTTTGAAAGAGCCAGGAACAGTTCAGCTGAGCAACTATCTAATTTCTTAATAAAGGACAAGAAGTCTAGGTTACCTGTAAAAAGGATGGAGGCAATGTCTCTGCATTTTACAATTGTCAGTCTTGTAAATTCAAACAGTCTTTTCAGTGTCTTGTTCAAAACAAGTGTATTCCATCACATGTGTCATTGCAGATGATAATTATATTCAATCCTATTTTTAAGTCTTCATTGTAGGAGGAAAACAAAAAGGCATCTGCACTTCAGTTATTTTTTTTTCTTGTATATGTGAACAGTTAACTGCAGAGCATTAATGCTCAAGTATATGTAAGTCATGTCTATGTGTAATATACTCTACAAAGAGAGAGCATTCAGCATTTTCTACTCCATTTCAGAGTAAAAAGAATAAAAGTAAATATGAGAGCTATGTAACATCAGAATTCTTTATAGCTGCCCTATTTCAGTTGTAGATGTGCACTTTTCTTGTCTGTCTAGCCTTATGGAGTCTATACCTGCTTTAAACAGCATGAAATTCAGTAATTTCAAAGAAAATTTAACTATAACAGAAGCAGCAAGCCATTTTGTTCTACCAATCCATCATTTTTATAGAAAAAAAGTATTTTCTTCACAATGAGCAATTTATAGATTCAGAGAGTACATCTGGGATTTATATTTGTAGTCTATTATTTCACGAAAAATAGTTCTAATAAGAGGAAGGCTAGATAAATGTTGGAAGAGGTTGACATTTTGTGTAGATTATTTCTAAGATCTGAAGATAATTTGGTAAGCATTGCACCAAACAGTGAATAGAAATAATCTGCAGCTGCTAAGCTGATGTATTATTTTAAAAGAATATACATACTCCCATAAAAAAAACCCAAACCAACAAAAAACCCCAAACAAACAAACAAAAACCCCCCACAAAACCATCAAACTTTACAGTAGATGTTATTTGCACCATTTGCTTACATTTAGCTTCAAGAATATCAAGAATATAACCTCTTATGATCACTAAATGGGTAGGACAGTTTTCTGGCGATTCACATTGCCTGTCACCTGCTCACAGGTAGAAACTTGTGGCACAAAACTCAATCAATTGTTAATAGTAAAAACATGTAGGGATATTTACCATTTTTGCCTGTGACATCAGAGAATAACTGATCCTCCCCCTTAACTTTTCTGCCACACCACCACACACAGTCTTGGCAGCCCTTGGGAATCCTATGGGGAGTCACATACACACAGAGAAGTTCTGGTCCAAAGGTATCTCACCCCCTCCTGGAGAGGCCAGGCAGCCAATGAAAGATTTAAAGCCAGTTTCAACATCTCCGTACTGTACACACCATTAGGGACAAGCCTGAATTTTGACATTTCCTCCCAAAGACAGATTTTTGACTCCTGGGCTCCCTTAGCCATTAAATGAGGTGCTGTGGTTTGGTTTGGGTTTTTTTTTTTAGGGCAACAGCCATCTTCACAGGTAAA
>VYZV01027337.1:0-21527 GCA_013401275.1 Pandion haliaetus | reverse complement strand
AAGCTTCCAGCAGCTTCTTAAAGGAGCCACCTCTGCAGCCCCCTCCCCCACTACCAAAGAAAACCGCGCCACACAAACCCATAACAAGTATGCCTTGAGATCCACACTATTGTTCAGAAAGTTTAAGGCAACAAAAAAAAAATGCTTAAAAGATACTTATAGTTGCTGTAGTTTGCAATCATGGTCTAGTACAGCCAAGCATGCCTACTGATTCCTTACATACCATAAACATGTTGATATGCAACAACCTGTGACACTGGCATCACATTTGCTACTTCCCCACAAGAATATTATTTTGCTTTTTGAAACTCATTATTAACTTAGTTTTCTAAGTCACCTTGGAAATATTGTGTGCTATCTCCCATTAACTTTTGGTAACAGTCCATTGTCAAGCCATTCGCTTTGAAACATTTTAACTCAATGTATGCTGGCTATACATTTGTTCTTTGCAGTCAGATCCTATCTGGAAGCCAGTTTTTCTCCATCTGAAACAGAAAATCAAAGTTAGCTTAACCTCTCACATTCCCATACAAGACCCTCACTAGCAACAGTTTTAAATGCAATCAGATCATGTCCGATAAGCTGGCTTGATTAAGTTGAACAGCCATGACCTACACACTTCAAGTTAAAAACCTTCATATTTTATGGATGTCATAAACATTCTGACTGTAACAGATCTCCAGTGAGGTATTTTATAGTAGATTGGATCATAGTCTCAGAAGTAACATGTATGCAGGAGAGAGAATACATATGCATGCAGAGTTGAGCACATGGTACTTTTTCAAAGCTGATTATTCTGATGTGGTCTGACAGAAGCTACATCTAAGCTGTATCCTTTTCAAAGGCTCTCTTACTGCGTGAAAGTCAGCAGATGTGGCAATGGAACAACATTTGCAAAGGCCAAAAAAACAGGCATAGACTATTTTTCTTTCCCTACTCTGACACACAAACACACATTAGTGACCAAGTGGAGCCTCTTTAAGCCCAGTTCTTTGTAGAAGGCATGGGAGCAGCTGGGAAGGTCAGAAAGAGAGTGGCAGGAATATATCATTGTCTATAAAATAAGCTAGGAAGGAAGCATATACCAGTGTCAGCAACCTATCATGAACTAGGTGATGGAAAACAGACAACAGTGGGAAGAGATGATATTTTAAAGACACTTTCACAGATAATTTACAGTTACAATAGTGATCCACAGCACTAAGAAATTATACTTGTCAAAAGACTAATTGGTGATGAACACCACACGATGGAGTGAAGCCGTTCGACAACTGTCAGCATGATCACAAACAAAAAACACCAGCTACATCCACGACAGGCCCACCCAGCATATTAATAAGGAAGCTGGGACAATCCTTCAAAATATTCCGCAAGACTGAGGTCAAGTGACAAGTGATTTCATTTCAGGTTAAGAATCTTTGTAATAATTTATTAGCTGGTACCTTTTTGTTGCAGCACTCACACATATAAAACAAATCAGTTTCTTACAAAAAAATCAATATGTTCTAACCATACACAGCACTTCGTTTTGAACCTGTTCAAATAGTCTCCTCCTCGGATCATAAAGGAAAATAATTTGTACTTAAGATGGGGGGGTGGGGGGTGTGGCCTTAACTGCAAAGTCATTTTTAGAAATCTACTGTTACGATTTTAATCAAATTCATTCATGCCCAAGTACTGCAACATTAATCTAATGCTTTGCTTTGCAAGTTTAGTACCCAGAGACACTGCAGAAGTTTTAACAGCTGTTGGAAAAATGTTGCAGCCTCTGATTTTTTTTACTAAAGTTGCTGCAGCTAAGGTTTACTGTAAATTGATGATTTAGGTGGATTAGATGTTAATATGCAGCTTGATATATTATTCATGAGAATGAGTCACAGACCTAATTAGAACCATGACATGAAAAGCTTTTGAGTCTACAATCTGGATTCTCCCCAATATGAAAGATTTGAGATGTGAATACATTTTCACTTACTGAGAGAAAAGAGATAAATGACCTTTTACATCTAAGCGCAAAAATGTCACGTTGGAGATGCATTACTTGCCCTTCAGAGAGTTTGGGAAAAACTAGAAGAAGTATCCAATTTGATATAATAGGAGCCCTTCAGAATCATTAAAGATTTACCCCTGCATCCCTTTCTATCTGCCTGTAAAACATCCATTCCATATACCTATCCAGTCATAGACATTAAATAGAGAGGGTTTATAATTCTCTGCCAGGTGAACTTGTCCAGAGCTTCAGTAAGGTAGCCCAGGAACAGGTCTCATTCACACAGCTAAGCAAAGCCACATCATAGCTACACAGTCCTAGGTACCTGTGTGTACCAGCTGGTATGGTGTTTCAGCTTTTCAGGCTTAATTGATGATTAAACTAATCTTAGAGCATCGTTATTTAACTGTTTTGGCTGGAAGTACTGTGTTAGCTAAATCAGTAACAATAGATTCAGACAACAGCAGAAAGGAGCCGCCATTCAATTATGATAATGACTAGCAGTGGTCAATAAGTGTACCCGGGAAAGCATTAGTAGCACATCATGTTAGAAGACTATTTGGTGCAGTGGATTGATTCACTAATTATTTGTTTCTTGGGGCATAGGCCAAAAACCAGCTTGTTACAGGTACCAAGTGAAGTCAGTTTGGTAGCGTAAGCCTGACCCATTTGCCTTCCTGGAGGCTTTGTTGTTTACTCAGGATTGATTTGGAGAGGCCAGTTTCCCACACTTGCCTGTTTCCTTGCATGTTTAACTGTCCATCAAGGCATTTAGGCCTGCCAAATGTTATTTTGAGAAAGATTATTGTTGTTAACAAACGATTTTTTTTTTTGCAAGTTTGGGTTAATTATTCCTTCTTTCATTACATAGAGATTGGGTGATTTAATTTCTACAACAATTATTTAAATCCTGCAGTCATATGTTAAGTAGTATCTTATGCATAATAAGACCAAGTCTCAGATATAAAAAGATGAAAGTATCACTGGATACATTTGAAATACACATGGTCTGCCAGGCAGAGAAAGATTATGATGAGAAACATTTTCTCCAGCTTACAAAACAAACCACCACTATATACTAATTAGATCTCAAGATGGAAGAAAGCATTTTAAAAAACAATTTAATGTTAGATGGGAGTTAGTGTAAAAAAAAAAAAAAATCACTATTCCTAGCCAGAATTGATCTGATCTTGGTAAAACCAAAGGCTGACCCAATGTAAGCAAGTCTTCTGAGTCCAGGAGAACAATCTGAAGTGGCATATAAGCCACTGAAAGCTTCTTCCAGTCTTGACAACTTTGAGAAGTAGAACAGCACGGAGCAAGAAAAGTCATTACTAATGAACAACCAACAGATTGCAGTCAGATGTCTGTATGAGGGCAATGCTGAAGGAGATAGGAAGGAAGAGGTCAGGTTGTACTAGTTTCCAAAATTAATAATTAATTAAAAATTTCACTTGAGAGCTATTATAATAAAAATCTTGAGAAGAACAGAGTAATGCCTCAGCATCGATGACCTCAGTGTCCTTACTTGTACAGGATCAGCTCCTGAGCTATCTGTAAGATACACAATTCTCACACACATTTCACTTACCTCAAGTTGCTTTTGTTTCCTGCAAGCTGCAAAACCATAAACACTGTGACAAGGATAAGGGGCTATGTCATTCTGAGATATTTTTAAATGGCATTATTTATCAGTAATTCAAAAACTTTAACTTCTATTGGTGATGCCATTCATTCCACTCTGAATGCACCAAGGAGCAAACAAGTGCTAACTTGACAGAAGCTACAAGCAAGTAGGCATTGCCTGAAACAACAATTGTGATATCCAGCCTTGTAATATTTTTAACTGTTTAAAAATAAAAAAAATACACACTTTTATAATCTGCCGTTGTTCATTTCATGCTTAGTGAAAAGTTGGGGTTTTTTAATCAATGAAATTCATATTTCAAAAGAAAACACAGAAAAGATCAAAGGTCACTGATTTTTTGATTTATAAATCAACAGATTTTAAAGGTTCACCCACCGCTGTAGAGATTACTGGTATGTTCATCATCCAGAGGCAGACTTAAACAAATTGAAACCCCATATTTATAATGATGAAAAGCTCAACTATAGAAAGATCACGAAATCAAAAAGAAAAAAAAAACAGAAAACAAATCAGACAAGTGCATCAGACTTGACAACTTAAGCCCTATGAGCTCAATTTCAAAGTCTTTGTCATCCAGATGTAACATTCACCAAATGCAACTCCCCCGAAGGATATAGCTCTTCATGGGTCTTACTGAAGATAAAAGGAGCAACTCACACCCTTGATGTCAGCAGTAGAAAACAGACCTTAATCTGCCATTACGCACATGTGCATTTAGTCTAGAGAGGGAGCTCTTCTCTTACCACACATGAAAAAGCTGCTTCTTTATATTCTTCTGGGCTGAGTTGAGACTCCAGTGGTCAAGTGGAAAAAAGCAAAAAAACCGCCACAAACAAACCTCCCATCATTGTAGAAAAAAGATTTTTACACGTTTGTTTAGCTTTTCTCCTATGTTTATTCAGAATTTACCTCAAAGTATCATGAGATAAAGTTTTCAAAGAATCAGTATTCTGCTGAAGGTTGTCTGTTATTGTTGTTTTCAAACAAAATAAATAAAAAAAACCCCTAGCAGCTGATGCCAATGTACCACAAATCATTACACTAGAAGAGTATGGCAAAGCTCATGCTGAGTCTGATGCTCCTCCATTTCTTTCTCCCAGCACTCCATCATTCTCCTTCCTCTACTGACCACCTCTTAAGAGAGTTAAGAAGGGCAGACAGACAGTACAATGGGTCTGCCATGTAGGGAAAAAAAAAAAATTCTACCTCTCCTCCTACCCAGTTTCATTTCTTTCTCCAACCCTCCTACACTTCTGTGCTTGAGTAGCACAAAGGAGTCCAACATCAAGAGGGAATATTGGCACCAAAGCTTCCATAAGAGGCACATTTTGTGCCTACAGTATTCAAACAAGCATTTCTGGTGATTCCAAGAGGAGGGTGAAGATGATTCTGTTGCACTAAACTTGGAGGTTTTATAGTCATTCTCTTTTGCTGCTAATAACAATTTCAAGGAAAGAGATTTCTACAATATTCCTGGGTTCATCAAGCTATTGGCATCCTAAGCACCAGTACAATAGCTCTGTCTTGTCTCTGCTCTTGCATGGAAGTGTATAGGATGTGTAAAAGTGAATACAAACCTCAGTTTATTCTTAACTACATGAGGTCATTTGCCCTCCCTTCCCCAGAAAACATTCCAGTCTATCTTTACTCTTTGGAAGGCAGTAAAACTGAACATAGCTCATAGTAGAAATACTATCTCAGTGGTTCTTGAGCATAAAGGAATGTGGACAGCATAAACCATTGGTTTTTACTTTTAACAAATAGAATAACTATTTTTACTAGATTTCATAAAAAGTATGGTTGAGGAAGGAAACGAGAATACGATAAACAAAATGGCAGTAGGAATGTAACTATCTTATGCTTTCATAGTGTCTCGATTTAAGTAACAGACAGACCTAAACCCAAAATATACTATTGCTCTCTTTAAAAATGGCAGGAATGATAACTGAAAGTTTTACAATCAAATACAGCATAGGAACACAGGTTAAAACAAAATGTAGATTTTTCCCTGTAGTGTGTGCGTTGGCAACCAAGTAGGAATGTTTCACATTTAGTCTGTAGGTCTGAGTAATCTATTAATACAGTTTCTTCAGCTTCAACCCCCATCCAGTGAAGTATTTAGGAGACACCTAACCTGAACTCCACAAGTAGCCTCATTCAAGCTCCACTTCCCCTGACTCTGTTCTAATTTCACTCCTCATTCAGAGACCTCTCTTTCATAAACTAGCAACATACTCAAGTCAATAGGACTACTTATGCCCTAAAAGGAAAGAATCTAGACTGATGCTGTAAAGTGCCCACTCAATAAACCAAGGGGAGATTCTTGAGTACAGAAGTCAGTTCTAATGGAGACACATTAACTTAAATTAACAGTGAAGGGAATAACTGCTATCAAATAACATTGAGCATTTACTGCAATGAAAATGTCATTTAATTACAAAACAAACAGAACAGCAGCCTGATCTCAGTGTTTGACTAAAAAGTGAATGGTATCAACATTTTGACTGAAATGATGCCTCTTCCCTTGAAACAGTAACAATAATATTGATAGAGGTAGATTCATAGTTTAGGCTCTCTAGTTCTCATTTTCTGCTAGCCACTCATCGTCATCTGTAACAGTCAGCTAATTACTATGAAAACAATCTCAACACAGAAAGCAACTTCTGTGCAGAGAGTTACAGAAGTCATTGAAAGCACTGGGTTCTCCCATTCCCTGACCTTCTTCCAATGAGGAAGCAGAAACACTTACAGATAAGAATTTAGTGAAGCAGCTTATTTAACAGTTCAATTTAGAGTGTTTTGTGAAGAAGTTTTAGAACTTGGGAATTGGAAATTATAAATTGACCATGCTATGTAGAAAATCCAGACTTTTGGAAATAGTTCCAATATTAAGGCCCTTTGACGATGCAATCTGTCCCAAAGTAAGCCATTTAAATAGATGTATTTCATTTTCAGCTCTTCCAAATTTCTATTGCACTTGAATTATAAGATTAAACAAACATAATCATCTTTAACAGTTTAGTGAAAGAAGTTTCTACATCAAATCATTCTAATCCTCTTGTTAATACAGTTTGCTTATATTTAGGTACAGCATTTCCTTGATTATCAGATATAACCAAGATTCCCAGAAGTGCTTAATCGAGGAACTTTTCCTAGAATTATCAGTCAACATCACTGTATCTGCTGCAGAACACACGCTAGGCATTTCAGTATAACATCACCCCAGACTGTATTTGCCCTTAATTTGTTCAAATCAGTTTAATCCCAAAGCTTTTATATAGCAGAAGTAGAATACTCTCCCTTGCATGTGGTTAAATGATGATGTTATATTTGACTTTAGAGTGCTATATAAACACTCGTATGTCACAATATATCTGGCTTACATTTGTGATCATTTTCTTTTCGTGTTAACATTTCTTTCAATATGCAGCAGCATTCACGTACGGCCAGGCTCCCATAAAGCAGAGTTTGGCAGGAGCTGGGGGTACTACAGTGCAGTCACAGCCATCTGCCAGCACAACTGGCCATAAATTAAAAAACACAAACAAAAAACCCCAATTAAAGGTCATTGGCCTGGTTACTAATAATATTAGAAGAAAACAACTATCAAAGATGACACCCAGGAAACAAGCTTGCCAGGGCCAGTTCCTCATTCTCCTGTAACTTGCCTTTCAGAGCAAACACTGTGTTTTGAGTTGTCAGCCTTTCAGAGACTGGAGGCTCCCAGAGATCGGGTTGAACATTCACCAGTGTCTACTTGAATTATCTAAAGTTTTCAATCCATAAACTCAAGTTTGTGAAATCTGATACTTCCTAAAATCAAAATTTATTATTCAAATATACTAATGAGAATGGTCTTAAGATTTACTGAGGACATGGAATGATTTGGAAAGCAAACTAAGGAACTAGGCAGAAAAACAAATTTGACAGGAACAGTGGGAAAAGGTTAAGGGCAAAAAGGGCAATTGGATTTGTGTTTTTATTGCACCCTTATTAGCTATCCATTGGTTATTACATGATCTAGCTAATAGTCTATTCAGGTTGACAACGTAAGGCAAAAGTTTATTTTTTCATTCCTGCCATTGAACGCTTGAAATTGTTCAAGTTCTTATATCCCAGGTGAATCTTGTATATGTAATATTTGAATATACATTCTTTATCAGAAAGAAAAATATATTTAAGCATAGTTGCAAGCTTTTTATAAATGCATACAATTCTCAGACTACTAGGTTAATTCCCACACCTATTTTTATCTTTTGCCCTTGTGCTTATTGTTGTCTTATTTCATATTCTGTTACTATTGTAACTTACATTAATCCTATCTCACTACAGGGCAATAATCACCTAAGGGATGAGAGGAGTGTATCCCTCAGTATCTTGTGTAAGGATGAAAACTAAACATTTCAGGGACTTCAGCAATTAATTTCTCTTAATAGAAAAAAAGAGCTTTGAAGATTTCACAAATCTAGCTCAAGTAAGAAGCACACTAAACCAAGGAAAGACATATGCACACTGTCACCTTACCAGTCTAGGAGCAGCATCCCTCCTGAAGAAAGACTTAGACCATCTGGTTTAATTTAATGACAGGGAGGGTGAACACTGACCTGTATCCTTAAGAGCTGCAGTTATAAAATCTGCAAAGAGATCCAGCCTGCACCCGTAGACCCACATTTACTGTCATGCACAGACCCAGCTTATGAAGCACACTCCCAAGCCAGATTCCTCAGGACACCATGGCTGGGAATAGGCTGTCACTACAAGAAGCTCCTGCACTGTAAGAGGACAAGGAGCAAGCTCTAGGCTAGATGTCTGCCACAAAAAACACGTCATCCGCTTCTCACCACCACACAGTACATAGACCCAGACTCCTTCTACAGACCCATGTCCAAGCAGCATCAAGGCACAGGAACTGAGAATGGGTTGCCCGGGGAGGTGAACCACGGGATGCACAAACAGTGCTAGGAGTAGCACTGGCTGAAAAACACTGAAGTTTAGCTGTTGCTGTATAACAAGATCTTCAGACTGCTAACTGTTGTGGTCCTGGTTGTATTTACGCAACAGACACTTCAGTACATGACTTACTGGAGTGAAAAGGTCTTGGCTTCTCTGTTTTCTCTCACTTAAATCCCTATTTCTTTTTTTTTTTTTTTTTTTTTCCGCGCAAGATATACAATTTGAGAGACAGACACCACCTCCTCTTCTCCACAGGAGGCAGCATTTAATTGCAGCCATTTGCTAAATTGAGCCTGTAAAATAAGCTAAATGTTTACATTATGTACTTATAGGATTTAAGAACTAAAACTCTAAATTGTATTTTCCTAGTTAAAAATGCCTATCAACTAAAAAGTTAAAACTTGGCCAGTTTTAACTATGCTCACTACAAAGAGAAGAGTCCAGAGTACAATCCAAACCTAGCATCCTTTGTATACAGCTATTGCACCATCTTGACTACAGAACTAAAACATCTAAGATCTATTTAGTATTGCTTAACTCTGACAATCTTCAGAACAGGGATACAAATACTTAAGCAAACAACTGGAAGAGATTAGGATGTTTACTATATATATATTTTTTTACAGGGAGGATTAACCGGGCAGTAACAGAAATCAGCTTTCTATAGAAGCAACTATCAACTAGCACATCTGAAGACAGCATCGCAAGTAAACACTAAATATGAAATGTGGTTGTGTTGCATGCCACCAATAGCATGTGAAACTGCTATAGTAAAGTATCAGAGACAAATTTTTCTCTTTTTCCTTCAATTCCAAAGTCTTACATAAAGCCTCATTGGCTCCCAGGTAGCTACGTTAAAGCTAAAAACACTGACCAGCAGAAGAGATTGCAATCACACTACTACAATCTTCTGCAGAGGAGGGCAATCATGCATATCTGTTTCCTGTCAAATTGCTATCTAAACCTAGTAATGTCCATCTAGTCTGGATACCCTCATTTTGTGTTTTTGTTTCGAAGTCATCACAGAACTGATAGCTGCAAGGAGAAGAGAAAGAAACAATGTGAACGGTCCTTGGGTAAGAGCAATCTTGGGCTGTTAGGAACTAAAAATAGCAGATGCTATCTGTATCAGCTGTGGGTTTGTTGTTTTTTTCTCTCTCCACCAGTGTCCATTTCAGGCATCCTATGAGTGTGATTTAGGATTTAGCAGTCTCATATACAAAGGGCTGCAATTTAAGAGGCCTACAAGAAAATAAACCTTATGAGACCTCTTTCTTCAAGTGGCAAGTGTAAAGTACAAAATTAAAGTGACTAGAGAATTTAAGCCTAATTTTAGAAAAATACAGTATTAGCATCAGATTCAGAAACACAAGAGGCATAATTACCTGCCAGAACAGATGCTTACTGTGTGTCCAAAGAGACATAGTAGCAGCAGGGAAATGTTCCTGGAAATGTTCTCCAGCCTTAAGTAAAGACAAGCTAGCCACATGAAAAGGAGTGAGCCACTTCTTTTCCAGCATGTGTACATTATTGAGTGCAAGATCTATTCGTCACTGCAGCATCCTTGGGCTTCTGTTTTTAACAAAAAGCAGCAACATGTTAACTTGTGTTCATGAAGACTGTAATTAGTCTTCAAAGTTTTTGAGACAGCTTCTGAGCAGAATACAGGGAAACTGCATTACATGCCCTTGATTACATGATTTATGAAAACTTGAACATTTAACTGTGAAATAGGATTACTTAGTTGCTGTACTAAATGCAGCATTTACCAACAGAAGACATGTAACCACTCCATCACAGATTTACTCTCAAAGGAACACAGATTTCAACCTGAAAAGGACACTGTGTTTTTTAAATCTAAGTTATTGCTAGCTAGCTTTAACATTAGAATCAGATTAATTTTTTGTTAAAGAAGCAGGTGCATGCTGAAAAACAAAACAAAAACGTTCAACAGGAATTAATTTTAATTGGAAAAAGTCATGTTTTTCTGTAGCACAAGATCCTCAAACATAACTGGGAAACGTGAAAGCTTATGTTTGAGAGGTGTCACAAAGTTGCATATCAGCAGCTAAGGACTAGATTTTTTTTCATACATTTGGACACCTGCAGATGGGGATAGTTACTTGGTGTTGGTCTAGGGAAGCACAAGCCAAGTCAGAGGCAGGAGCTCTTGATGGTTCCACTAGTACCTAAACCAGGTAAATACCCCCCTACACCCCCAGACACCTACCTGTGTAAGCGTAAGACTTTCCACTCTACGCCCTATCCCTTCTCCCACCACAGTACCTCTGAGCTTCATGTCCTCAAGCCCTCAGCAAAGCAGCAGCTGACTTCCCACCTCCACAGGCACTAACAACTGGCATAAAGTGAGATGCTGCTGTTAATTAACAGGTGGGCACCTGTCCTATCCATGGCAGCTGTTCAGGCTCCTGACAGACTGGAGAACAGTTCAGTTACAGAAGTGCAGATGAAAAATAAGAAGAGAAATATTATAACTTTTCTAAATAATTTGAGACCAGTAAAAGCGGTATTAAGACATTGAGAGACTTGTTTATCCCTTTTAGGCTAATAAAAAAAAAAATTATATCCTTAATTATAACCTTCTCAATGAAGGGCAGACAGTTTTTGTGCTGCTCTTGCCCAGCAGATTAAGCAGAAGCTACAGTGTGTGCTATTAGATCAGTCTCCTTCAGTGCTTTCCCTCCCTCCTGCGGGACACCACTCACTATGTATATAAATATTTATGTTTGAAAACACATCTGCATGAGTGCATGACTTGCACCAGAGCAGTTTAAAGCATAGTTTTTATTGCATGATGATGCAGAAATCTGTCCCTGAACAGGCACATTTTATATAGCTGTAAGTACCCTGCTAGCACATCTGCTGCTAAAGCAACAATTCCAGCTCTGCAGCAGCTTAAGCCTGTTGAGATGGAAGTATTGCTTTATCGATACATAAACAACAACAAACTATTGATGACAAGCCTTTTTTCAAAGTTTGATTGAAGGTTTGGTAAGCAGGTTTGCCCACAGAGGGTAGGCATAATCCCGTGTAAGGCCGCATTTGCCTACTGTGCACCTATAATTTCAACATGATCATCATCACTATTTCATCTGACTGAGCAAGTTCACAGAGAGTATATGAAGGGTTATCACGTACAGAAAGTCACAGAAAGAGGGAGAAAATATGGCAGATTACAATGGGAAACATGCTGAAGGAGTGTGGCGATAATAGAGGACTCAGAGACAGAAATAAGAAGGGACTATATCATTTGACTGTAAGTTGCTGACAGAAAACTGCAAGTACTTGCACATTAGAGCTCACCATCCTGACTAGCATGTCTTGTCCTCATTACCATGATTCAAATAAGATACACTTTCTGGAAGAGCTTCCAGGACTCCAGTGCCAGTCCTACCTCCTCTCCAGCAGTCCCCACCTGGGCAGAGACCTGCAGATATATCAGGGATTGCCTTTTACACCACAAGCATTCAAAAGAGCCATAGAACTTCAAGAAAGACATAGCACACAGTGTCCAGGAAAAAGAGTTTTTAAGAGATAGAAATATTGATTCAGGGTCACATCTATGCTGGGTTTTAGCCTTGCAGTTATACTTTGCTTTCCTACTAAAAGCAGCAGGTGAGAAAGCCTAGGCAGAAAAGGGAGGGAAGGAGGAAGGAAGCCATATAATCAAAAACATAGTTCTATAAAAGGAGAGAAGCAGATTCCATCATCACCATGCTAGGGAGAGTGGTTTCATTATCAAAAAAACAAGATATATGTTCTCCCACTACACTCAGACACTATAATAATAAAGGAGCACTATAAAACCACTGCAGTAAATTAGGGAGTTAGAAGAAATAAACAGGGCACAGGTTAATGGTGTGTATATATATATTTTTGGGAAGATGAGCAATTACAATTTGCATCTCAGCACATGCCCATTATTTGCTATAACCTTAAGTAATAATAAATTCAAAGACAACAGATCACTGTTGCTCCTACCTTCTACTTTCCATACACAGCAAAGGGCAGCAGCAACTACAGCTCAGTTCTCCTGTGGCTGCTCACACCGCACTGCAGCTATTCCAGCCACGCCAGCATGAGACCGGCCTCAGGTTGTACAGCAAGTGCCTCAGACAGGCATCGAAGTGCATTGCCTCCCAGGCAAGGGCAGCTCTGCATTCTTCCTCAACTCCTCTACAGGGGAAGCAAGTAGATAGCCCCATCCACGACTACTAAAGTCTATGCCTACCACAACTTTCATTTACTAGATTAGAAGAGTCAATGTGTACAGACTCCTCAGAAAACCTGTTACTGACATGCAGCCCAGGCTCCCGGGATAAGCCAGCTCCAGCTGCCCCTGCTCTCCTTCGTGGGTTTCCCCCCAGGTGCAGCTCTGAAACTGGAGCTGGGGAATGTGGCTTCTGGAAAGCTGGTGTCGCAATGGGGAACCTCAGGTGGGTTTGGGCTGGCACCTCTGATTTATTTTTTTTTTTCCCAGCTCTGCTATCTTAGGTCTGAGATCACAAAATGGACTTTTAACTCCCTTTCCAGTATGGCAGAAACCTGAGGTGAAGGGGAACTGTGTCAGGAACATGCTCTGAATTCTCAGAGCAAATGGTGAGACAGATGGAGTTTTGGTGGGGATTTGCCTGCACGTTTTCCTTAAAAAAGAGAACATCAAAAACACAAGAAGTGTTTTGTGTTGCAAAACCAAGGTTTTATTAGAACATAAACTAGATCTATTTTTTTAGCATCAAAAGCCTAAGTGTGCTGGGCAGTGCAAAATACAAATAGGAAATCTTAGAAATAACTCTCCTCTCTGCTTGTTATAAACTTGCTCAGTCCAGAGCCCTTTTGAAAGCCCCACAGGCTTGTCAGCTGGAGCAGCACCTCAGTCGCTTCTGGATTCCCGAGAAGAGTCTTTTCACTACCTCATTCAGCAGACTGCAGCAACCTGCTGTTTTAGGTATTTCCCCCTTGCTGCTTAGGCTACACATTTCTTGAAATCCTGCCCTGCCCAGATACCTGTAAGGTCTGTGATTATTATTCAAAGTGGACTCATCAGTGTGTACCTTAACAGCCTTTCCATACAAATAGGAAGGACTGGGTTGGTTTGTTTTCTAACAAGTTCACATACATACCAGAGATCTCTTTCTAAATTCTTTCACTGAGATTTTTACTGTGAAATAATTGAGGAGAAATTTTCCCATCTTACTCATCTTCACCAAGACAGCCCACCTGCCTACTTCTGTGATAACTATGAATGTAGCAAAAAGCTTCATAAAATCTAGTCCCGCTTGCCCAGGATGACTAACCAGACTCCCTCTTAACCAGCTGAAGCCTGTGACCTTGAGGCTGTGCATTTGCCACACAGGAACACTTAGTCAAGATGCAAACGTTTCTCTTCCACCAGCTCTGCTTCTGTACTATAGTACCTATACATTTAAAATAATACTTCTTGCCACGAGACACAGAGCTGCACCTAAGCAACGTACAAACATGAATGTTTGCAAGAGGATATAACTGAAATTCTGCCTCTGGGCAGCTTGCTACCAAGAAGATTTTTATCTATAAAAATGATATGTGTTTCCTATACACTTGGGGAACATAAAAAAAAAAAGGAAGCCAAATTCCCCATGAAGATCGTTGATGAGCTAGATAAACACTGTTGACTACCATCATAAAATTTATCTGTTGCATTTTAAAGGGAGATGGTGTGGTTACAGGACAACAGAGATACAATCAGGTCCATGCATGGTACATATGTTACCGGAATCCAGAATAAAACTCCTTAACACCAATGTGAAGTTAAGATGCAGGCACTTCGTTTATTGCAGTGCTGGGAACACGGGGGATCGCTCCTCCAAAGGTGTGTCCGACTCAGTATTAAATTCATCAGCTTTTAGAAACTTTTTCTGTCAAGTCATTGTTACATAACCTCTTTACATAAAAATGCATACTATGCTTGCTCTTAAATTTAACCTTTATAATGACTGGTCTTTTGATTATATCACCTTATCAATATTCTTTTTTAAAAACAATCATTGGCCAATTTCACTTAGCTCTACTGACTGGAATCCTCACTACTCAAATCGAGATGGGAAGGGTAAGGGGGTTTCCAAGCAGCAAACTGGTGTCCATGATGGTTTCCTTCGTTTCTTGAAGTAAAGCATAGGAAAACCAGTAAGTTCCTGGTGAGGTTTTTATGGTTAGCTTATTTCAAACTTAACAATACTAAGGTTCCTACGGTCACACATAACACAGTTCCTAAAGATTCTATGACTACATTTCAAACTTAACACTCCTATACATTATGCTTCACAATTTTCTATTTCTTAATCAACCCTAACTCTTTCATATGATCAAATTTTGATTTCTTTATCAGAGTATTTGCAACACATACATGCAGATTTCTTCACTGTCTGTATTAGGTTTTGTAATTTCCACTGTGACAGACGGTAATAAATTGACACTTTTGTGTAAATAAGTGAATAACAAAGCACAATATTGCTGCCCTGAGAGCAAGAATTTATGGGCCGGAAATATGCCCATCTATTTGTAATATTACCAAGAGAAGCTGCACTTTTTAAAATACCTAGTGTTTTCGGTAACAGCTAAATGGAAAGTAGACTGGGCTGTACCATTGTTTACTCATATTTCTGTTGCATTAAAATCTTGTATTCTTTAGAGTGTATATTTGTCATTCTGACATTTTCTGATGAGAAAATGAGAGGAGAAATGGGATAAGTCCAGCCACCTGAAGTTACATATTAAGGTTTGCAGAGGTAAATCAGACACAAGAAAAGCTTTTCAATGTGAAGAATGCCAGAGCAAATTAAAAGAGATATTGACAAGAATAATCAACACAGTAAAAGATTACCTGTACCATAATAGAGGTTATATGAAACCAGGCTCTGTATCAAGAGGACATAATTCATATTTCTACAGGTAGATATCATGTGTTCAGATCTTATTAAAATACCTAATACAGCATTTCAGACTACCTTCTCGGACTCAAAAGGAGGCAGGGACACCAGAGGAAGATAGATGGATTTTCAATAACATTATTAATACATTACTGAAGGTAGTAACCTTATATTTAGGAAACATTTTGCTGTGGTGCTCTTTCAGAAGTACCTCTATGGCCCTGGAAGAAGTCACTAGTTAGTGGGTCAGGTAATATAATCCAAACCTGGGCCCATCCCTGTTCCTAGCGGAGGTGCCCGGTGCCCAGGGCTGGGGCTGCCCCTGGCTCCCCCCGGCTGGCCAGGCTCCCTGGCTGGGGTGGTGGGATGGCTGCGGCTGCGAGGCTGCCCTTGCTACTCCCTGACACTGAGCAACACATTCAGAAATATCCAGCTGATTGTGTTTTATAGTAGTGGTTAGAAGGGCTACGTTTCTGTTCCCAAAATACAAAAGCAAAAGAAACAAGGTTAGTGACAATGATGACTTCAAAGCATGGCGCAATTTTATCTGCTATGCTGAAGGGAAAAATGGGAACGAAGAAACAGAAAGAGTAGGGAAACACAGCAGTGTGTTACAGGGCAGTCTAAAGAATAAAACAAGGCTTACATAGCCTGAAAACATAGTCTCACAAGTTCTCAAGCAGAAATCCTGAAAAGATGTACTTGTAACCGATTTGTTTTGTTTTGCTTGTTTTTAAATTTCTAGTCTCTTGAAAACTAAAAGATCCAATCCATCTTTTTTTCTTTCTTATCTATGAAAATCTAGAACCTCACTTCAATTTTTTTTTGTGGTCCACATTATGTCTGCAATAGTAAATTACTTATCACACAACAAAAATCCCCATACACTTCATGTTTGCACTGATGGGGCCTGTGCCAGCCATGCCATGCTTGTTATGTGCCCATAAAAGCCTTCAGCCAGTTTGACAAGGAACGGCTGTAGCTGACTTCAAAGGACTGGTAGTAACGAGGAGTGGAGGAATCAATTCTTCATTGCTCAGTAAGAAGGAAAATAGAAGTACTGAGCTGGGTTTAGACTACTTCTGCCACTATGGATTTATTGCATATTGTAATACAATTATCTACAAGCAGGAATTCAGCATGCTGATAAAAAATGGCAGCGGAGGGCTGAATAAGTGCCTCTAGTGCTGAAGGACAATGGATTAAATGTTGTAAGGATTTCATTCTGTGATAGGGTAAATAAACAAATTACAGGTAAAATAAATCTACACATATCTGTGTTGAGAGAATCTGACTGACTAAGTGTCTGGATGTTGTGTGCATAAGAATCTCCAACCAAATACTGAATTCTAATTGACTTTCACAAATCAATTCATACTGGATTTCACAAAGGCAGTTGTCAGTGCTCTATGGTTGAACAGCTTATTGAATTAGGAGAAAGTCGCTCACTATTCTGAGCAGACTGCATTCTGCATGTACTGGTGAAACAGCTAAAAATCCCATCAAATATGACTTAGCAGGGAAAGGATTTATAAAAATTCCATTGTAAATAGAAGCATATTATTCTGATTTTATTGCCGTTGTTCTGTGAAATTAGGACGACTTTTATAAACAATGAACAAATGAATTTTTGTTTATTGAACATAAGAAATTATTTTTTCTTTACAAATGGCCTCACAGATTTAACACTTTATATATTCCAGAAAGCTGTGGGAGAGCTGCGGAGAGTTCTGTTTAAATCACCCTAATTGATGTATAAATCACCTCTAAATTGTTTAAATCACCTCCAGCTAATAAGATAGGAAACTATTTTTGGAAGAAGAAGCTAACTATGAATTTTCATGCTTGGAATATCCTGATGCTTTGAATAATACATGAACATTTGAACACTTATCTTCCACTGGGGACCCAGCTCACCTACTAGTGTTTGGGGATATTTGGGCTTGACATCCACCTCAGCAGCTTGCTTTACACACTAGCTGGTTCCAAACACCTTAAAGAATGTCAGCTGTGATGGTCACTTCTTAATCTTCCTGTCTCCAAAGTTAAATTATTTAAACAAATACTATAGGCTTGAGATAAGATGAAGAATATATGTTTAAAGAAGCTATCAAAATGGCTTAGTGAAATGTCAATGGCCTATGATAGAGTGGAAGTCAAACTAGGTGCTACAATGGTACCTTTTTGCTATGGAAGCATAAGTCTGATTTTACTCAAAAAAGATATACTTCATTGCCAGGGAAGAAAGAGATTCCACAAAGGAAAGAAGAGTTTATAACAGTGCAAATCAGCACCATTCATTTTGCAAGTCAGCACAGCCTTCAGTCATTTTTCTCAGTTTCATATTGGATGCTCTCATCTGTGTTTTCTTTTCACTAACTCATCTACAAAATGTGGAGATCCTGTATAGTTTACACCAACTAATCCCTCAGGCTTGGGAGTACTGCAGAAAACAATATACGTCACAGACCCCTTTATCCTTTTATGATATACATCTTTAATATGCATTATTATGACACAAAATAAACATAACTTTAGTGTAGTCATGCATACAGAGCACGTGTCATCAGTCACGGAAAAGTGGGCCTGTGGGTATTTAAGACTGAGTGGGTGGGTGTTTTATTTATGACATGAACATGACAACTCTTTTAATGTAGTAGCTAAACACAGTAAATGCTGTTCCACCACTAACAATTGTATACATTTGTTTAATGTAGTCAAAGAAAAAAACCCCCCACGTTTTCAATATTATTTGTTCTAAAAAATAATCCTATGTATTCTACTGAGTAACGTGCTGGATATTGCAAGCCGTGATGGCTTTTTTTCTTTGAGGAGGTCTAACAGCATGATTAACATAGTTGAATTTTTTTATCATGTAAGAAATTTCACTCTATTTTTTGCTTTCCACTGTCATTCAATCTGTTTTCATCAGGTACCAGCTTGCTGTCCAGCAAGCCGATCTCATTCCATATTGATTTGTGGTGAGGCAAAAGGACAGAAGAAAGCAAAAAGAAAAGGAAAAAGGTAGCGAGAAAAAGAGAAGACCTTGACCTCTATTCTTTCCCTTCTGTGGCAGCTGGGCTTGGCTGAAAGATAAGTATTGTGATATATATGCAAGGAATTCCTCTGATATAACTGGTATAAATTTATTTATAGGCCCCCTCAGTATGATATTTGTTTACTAGCTAGTTAATGTTATGTGACAGCAGTTATGATTCAGCAGAAAGTATCTTCTAGCAGACATTTGAAAAACCCACATGATCAATAGCTGGGGAAGAACAAACATATGTAGCATGTTTGTTTGTTCCTCCTCTCTGAAGCGGCTTATTACTGATATCCTCCAAACTCAAACATTCAGATCATGCCTATATTCAGAATAGTTTGAGCCCGTGCTGTGCCTATTTATAATCTGTTAGTCCAATGCTCTCACTCTGCTAAGGATGACTGATTTTCAACACTGCTGACTTTGAAGCACTCTTCAAAATAAAGGTTCTGATCATATGAGCTACTGAAATGCTCAGACTGTCACAGCTCTTGAGGGCAGCTGTGTTATAACATGTCAGAAACACATTTAACACAACTGAGGGCTTGCAACAAGCACCATTTGGAATCAATGTAAGCATGTAATGTGATAACAATTCACTATAGTGTAAGAACGAAAATTAACAGATATACTTGTTATAATTGCAAGTAACATGCACAGAGAGTCTAACGTGGAGAGAAATTGAAGCAATACTCTTGTGGATGGTTCAGTTTAGCAAATGATCATTTAGCAGAAAGACATATTATGAGCAGTCAGCTCTTTAGTTTTTTTCTTCTGATGTGTGTGCTTGTATCTTTCTTATCCTGAAATGCCATCCATCAAAACAGGTTTCCAGACAGAATTTCCTAAGGTGCTGATCTATAAATCAGATACAGATTTGCACAAGATCACTCTGACTCAGCTTTGAATTTGACCTAAAAGCATTTGTTGTCTTATGGAAGCAAATTACAGTGCAGCAGTAAAATAACAGAAACATTGCTGAGGAACACTGGTGCCATTCTTGCCAGTGGGATGCTGCTGAACATCACAAAAAATGAGAGACCAGAAGCTGAGGGCTATGAGAAAATAGCAAACTGATAGTTTAGATTGTCTATATTTATTCAAAGGGATCAAAATATCATTCCGGCAGGCTTAATATACTCTGTCTTTTTGTCAAAAATTAAGGTAATTTTGGCCGTCTTTTTTCACAAAGAAGCATGACTGCTATTAGAAACCCCGCCATATTAAAAGCATGAAAGGTACTAAGACGTACTGTATAAAGCTGCGTTAGCATGTCGTAATCTAAAACTTTGCTTTTTAATTTTTTTGTGCAATTAACCAAGTCTTCAAATAGGAGCTAAGCATAAAACAAACTTTTGTTGTTGGATAACAGACCACCAGGAGAAAACAGAAAGTTTGATGGCTACTGTGCCATTTCTTCTTCCATTTGCATACAAGGTTGACAATGTTATATGCCATTGAAGTAAATGCTTCACTTTAAGGAAAATATTTTAAAAGTAAGATTGAAAAGTTAATATTCTCTTCCATTCTGAATCATCACCTGGAAATTTGAGCTTTTTTTTTTTATACATATATGTACATTCTGTCTATTTTTACTCTTCGTAGAAAGACAGACAAAGGATGGGAGTGGGGACATCAGACTAGAATTGGAAATGCATTGCATTATCTATGTAATCTCATATTCATTATCTGCAAACATTTAAAAGATGACAGCTTTAATTCCAGTACCATAAATTCCAAAATATGTTCCCAAATGCAGCCCATGTCCATAAGATATCAAGAAGATAGGTGTTGTAGTTTTTTGTGTTTTTTTTTAAATTACATTACATTATTCGTAGACTAACATAATGTTTACTTGGAGAGGAGAGGTTGGTTTTTTTATCCCCAGGGACTGAATAAAACCTCTGAGGATGGCCGAGAACAACAATAGCAACAAATAATTTCAAGTGATTCAAACTCTGGAGAGTAGTCTTTCCTTTCTATAACCTCTCCCCTTTGGTACAGGTTTGGTAGAGTTGCTGGGAGAGAACGTTACTGGTATATTGCTATTGACAGGGAAACATTAGTTTCACAGTCTTGGAACATAAATGTGCTAAATCTATCAATCTTCCTGTCAAGAAGCAGGTATCTTGAAATATAGGGACCTGATGGGAAAAAAAAAAAAAAGGAACCATCCTTCTACAGTTTCCCACCCTCATTATCTTTATTTTGGTGGAGGAAAGCCCGAACACCTCTGTCACTGAACAGTACATCTGCAACAAACCCATAGCAAATAGGTGATGTTCTCACTCATGAAACTGGAATACAAAGAGTGCCTTTCAGAAAAAGTAGCCTAGTTTATCTGTATAAAGAAAATAAATTTTTTAGATCCATGTTACACCGTCTGGAATTCTCAGAGCACCATCTGTTTTTAAGCAAACAATTGCAATGCATAAAGTAATATACCTACAGTGATTTACAGAGAACAGTTCAGACCTTTATCCCCAAGTATGACGACAGAAAATTACATACTTTTCTAAATCAATGCTTCCTGAGGATTCAGAATCAATGCAGATGTCCTTTTCTTTCTTTAGTATTGTATTTATTCCTAAATCGGATTAGATGAAACAATATTAGATTGATAGATAATACAATGCATGTCTTTTGTCTCAATTTGACTAAATGACATTTATGATGCTCCTAAAGCGATGCTTTTTCATTTGAATCTTCATGTACAAATCTTGGGATTCACCTGAATTTCTGTTACTTCTTTGTCCTGTACTATATTTGATGAAATTTATTTGGTCATGTGAAAATGGAAGAAGGTGACATGGAATTCATTCAGATCAAAAGTAGGGAGAGAACTGGGGAATAAGAAGTAGAAGGTCTCCATTAGCCCTTTCTCCACTTGATACATAAAAAGGAAAACGCTCCGATACACAGAAAGTAAGGGAAGGCTCTTTATTGACAACTGTACTCATCCCT
>VYZV01027333.1:101467-123706 GCA_013401275.1 Pandion haliaetus | reverse complement strand
TTGCACCAGCAACCTCCTTTAAATAAAAAGCTCTGTTAAGAAATGG
Source organism: Pandion haliaetus (assembly GCA_013401275.1). Classification (NCBI taxonomy): domain Eukaryota; kingdom Metazoa; phylum Chordata; class Aves; order Accipitriformes; family Pandionidae; genus Pandion; species Pandion haliaetus. The sequence goes on along the minus strand of VYZV01027333.1, from coordinate 123,660 downwards.
ACAAAACATTTAAACATTAGATACACCTATAAAACAACAGTCTACACATTTGTTGATAATCAGTCAATTTTGAGTGTTCAGCCACAAGTTTCATTAAAAAAAAACTCATCAGATTATCTTCTCTTTGGAGTCTCAGTAGCAGAAGAGGTGCTGGATGTCTTCTTTTAGCTAGTCCAGGAGCATTGGGCCCCATTGCTGTCTCTGCTTTGCCCTCCATGGAATACTTCCTCCAGTCTGCAGTTCCTTCCTTAAGGAAAACTGCCTTTTTCATAAACCTCAGGCTTCTGAGTCCCCTTACCATGCACCTTCTACAAGCAGGGGTAGGTGTTCAACATCCTTTTGCCAGTTACCTAGCCAAGGCAGAATTTCTTTATTTGGGCAGCCTTTGTGGGTTGTAATCATGAGCCTCGTGTCTATGGGAGAATGCTCTGAGACCTTCTCTCGCTGCTCCCAACTAACCATGGAGAAAACACATATTGGATATTTATCACCCCATTCCTCTGTATGTCACAGCCATAAGGATGTGTTCTGTGCTCAGTCCAAATACCTCTGCAAGCAGAACTTTTCAAAAGAAAAAATAAAACTTACTCAAATAACAGCAGTAATGTTTCCCTACAGTATTTCATAAATGCTTCGCAAAGGCAATCATTGGAGAGTTTTATATTATTTTCAGCACTCAGCTGCCCAGGGGAAGTGCTGAAAACTCCATTATTCAGCAATTTTAAATTAAGATGAATAAAGTGCTAAGTGATTTAGTGTAGAGAACAGTTTAACTTTGAGAGGAGGATGAAGTACATGACCTTCTCCATTTCAAATATCTACAATTTTTGACATAAGTATCATCGACACTGAGTCTTTAGTAGGATGTTAAAATATCATTTGAAAAGATTCATTATGGCTTAGGGACACTTAAAAAGACAGGGAATCATATATGAGTTTTGAAAAGTATATGAAAAAGAAAATTTGGTTTGGAGCAAAAAAGAAAGTCAATATATCTTACAGAAAGTTTTAAGTTGCTTTTGGTGCCCTTAAAGGTATTTGTGTCTGCTAATAACCATATTCCTTTCAAATAAGTTTTGAGGGTATAGTTAAGAAGGATGATTTCTCAGATGTTTGGTTGCTTGTAATTCATTCTAGCTTAAAATAAGATATTTTCATGGTTCACATGCAGGTTTTGTTTTGAAAAAAATGTACCTACTTGTATACCTAAAAGGAATCCAGCTTGTGGCAGAAAGCTCAGCTTGTGGCAGAAAGAAATTAATTTACACTTCAAGATAACATCTATGCCTAGAAAAATATAGACTGAAAAGTAAGCAGAAATGCTGAAAGATCTGTAGTTACCAACAAGAAACACATTAAAACAAACAAACACCTCACAAAAAAAATTGTTCTAGAAGTGCTATAGTGCAGTTCATTAATGAATATTATCATGAAATATTTTAGGACTCCCAGTAATATGGGATACATGTTAAACTATGAAGTCAGTGAAAAGGAAGTTATATTATTACTTTAACAAAACCTTGGAATAGAGACTGTCTGGTTAGGTTACAGGTTTCCAAACAGCTTCTCGAGTGTGTCATAGTTACAACTTCAGGCACTGTTGCTGCTTTCATCTGTAAGCAGAGTAATGAAAGCAAAGTCCGGTAGGAAAAATAATAATGCCTTCTGTAATAGGTCCCTGAAATGCCTTGGCTTGTCTAGTGATGATGGTGTTAACTAACCCTACATGTCAAAGATTATTTTAGCTAAGGTTCTTGCTGCTATTTCAATACCATATTCGTGTGTGTGAGTATGCCCAGCTCTTTCCTCGAGGGAACACTTGCACAGCTGAAGTAAACGGATGAGCCAGCTCAAGGGAACAACATGTTAATGACTGACCTTCTGTATATATTTCTGTGTGTAGATGTGAGTGTAGCTCCTCACTCTGCCGGTCACAAATCAACATAAACAATCAAAGACTGAAGTGTCTTTTTTTATAAAGTACACTAAAACTAACTGGGTCCTCTCGTGCTCCCAGTCTTCCCACTTCTATGCAAACTGGAGCTGAATACAAGCTTAAAATGTATTTGTTTGTCTTCCTGCAAGCTGTGTTGTATTTTTTTTGCAAGCAAAATTAGTAATACTATAACTACCTGTTGTATAACTTCTTAATGCAACATAAAAGAATGAACTATGTCACTCAAAGGCAGGTGGATGTGACATAGAGGCCACACATGGATTTACTAATAATTTTGGAAACTATGAAAGGACACAATATGAGATGAACTAGAATGTCACCAAACCAAATGGGTAATATAAACTGATACTGGTTTGGATTATGAACTTTAAATATGTCTGCTTGTAGTTGCATACAAGAAATATGTTCATTTAGACTTAGCATTAGAAAATGAAATTGAAAGGCTAAAACCTTGACTGGGAAAGACAATAACATCAGACATGAATTTCTGCTTAGTACTGCAAGATTATGGGAGGGGGCCAATAAGACAAGTTATGTCAACTGCTGATGTTTTGATTGAATCAGTGAAGACCAAATATGTCTGACATGCTAGTGAGCGATGCCAGAAGAACTGGGAATTTGCTAACAAAAAAAGAAGAGGTAGGTAAAGCCAAAAAAATAAACACACCAATAAATGTGGTCTGGAATCCTGAACTGCTGACCTCACTTCCAAACAATGACCATACCATTGTTCGTGTTTCTGATGGAATTGGTGTCTGCAGACAAGCCAGGTCTCACAGGCAGTGTTTAGTTTAAATTCTAGGTTTGTTTTTTGATGCACATTGTCCTGCACTTCTGAATCGTTTTCCAGATCAGGTCTTTGTTATGAATGTGTCATGATCCTCTCTGAGCCATTCACTTTAATTTACCTAGCACAGAAACTATGGTGTGGAGAAGAAAGAGCAAGGAAAGCCTGTTATAGACCAGCACCTTAGTCTATCACAGAAGTAGGATGTAGTTAAGGCACATACCTGAACCCAGGTTTCCTGGATGGAAAGCATTCTTGGGAGTATAGTTGCAGGCATCATATGTTACAGACAAATGGATAAAGAGTCTGATCATAGTCTGGACTACCCTTAATCATCTGCCCTGTCTGAATCCAGAAAAGAGTCCACTGTAAAGACCCATAATCTTTGAAGGTTTTAAACCTAGCAACAGCAGCTATTTTTGCGAGTAGAGTTGACTTTTTTCTGGCATCCATGTTTATATTTAAAGGGAAATTTGTAATGAAACTGAGGGCTCCTAATGTAGGACATACCTGCAGCTTCAGACTAAAAAGTGATTCTTTTAAATCCCCAGAAGGAGTGTCTAAAATTATTAATTCATGTGATCCCAGGGCAGAGAGAATAAGTTTCTGTTAAGCATGAACCTCCATTCACATAACTTAGGAGACTGGCTTGCTTAGTATGTTTGTCTTTACTGCTTGTTTCAACAAATTAATGAAAGGGCTGACTTCATGACTGCGGTTCTTTTAATTTGGCCACCAGGGATGCACTGAAGTTCTGATGCAAACTGCTTAGGAAAAACTACCAGCTTGTTAAAGCTGGCCCCGTAATCCCATGGGTCAGACTGTAAATAAAATAATCACTGAGGCTCTGCCTTGCTAAGCTTGCCTACTGCTTTCGAGTCAGGAAGCAAGGCCAGCACTAAATTAACAAACCTCCTTCTTGCTGCTCGGACCCTTCAGGACTGAAGGACTTTTTGTTAGACTGTTTTTGCAGTAAGAAGAAGTTAGGAACTGCTCCAGCAAAATGTTTAAGTATAGGCTTTATTTCTAACACCTGAGTGCTGATCCTTGGAAGTGACCATAAAGGTGAGCATGTGCTGAAGGGTTTTGCTGAGTTGAGGTCTCAGGACTCTACTTATGCTGTTCATGATGAGTTGTAACTTACCTCTGGGACTACCTCCCTTCACAGAAGAGGAGCCAGGATGTGATGCCCTGGAGAGGAGACAGCCTGAATCCTCCTTTTCACTGTGTCTATTGAACTCATTAGTGTAATTAAGTTGAGACTCTATAATAAATTTAGCTCCTGTTTTCCAAGATGCAGACTGGACTGGTCCTTAGTTGCCATATACTGCTTTGCCACATCTACATAAGCTGTGACAGACTGTGTAGAGCATCCTCTTGCCAAATCTACCATACATGGATTTAATAGGAATATTCCAGACAAAACTCTGGACAGCTGTCTGTTATCACCAATATTTTTTCTTTTTTTTCTTGCAAAACTTTTCCTATCATCTAGACAATTCATTTATCTTTTTTTTTTCCTGATAAAATATGTCAAAAATTATGCTTTAATACACCTTAATTAAATTAGATTTTCAACCTCTCTCTGATGTGAGGCCTCCATACCTATAGTACTGTATTGCACTGGTCTTTTCAAGGTTGGGCTCTCACTACCCTTTGCTAAAGTAATTCTCTTCCTTTTCTGCAGTCTGAAACTAAGCTTTTGTGCCTCCAGCTTGCCAGACCTTTCACTTCAAAAATTTTTCTGACTTTAGAAATCTCTCTAGTCTTGGGCCTCCAAGACATACAGCCAGGTTCAGCAGTTGTTGGAGGCCACATACCCCAGCAGCCTGTGTCCTGCTGCTGCTGCCACCTCCAACTCTCCTCAGGAGCAGTTTCAGGCTCCCAGAACCTTGTATTTTCATCCTGCCTTCCTCTTGAGGGGAATGTTGCCCACTGCTGACAGCTGTCACATGCATACCACAGTTATATGAGATCAACAAACCTTATTGTCACCGACATTTTGTTTTTTCTCACTGCTGGGCAAGGTCTTTGAGGTAACGCAGCCAGTTGATTGAGAGGCAGGGGTCAGGAACTTTCCTGTCTAAGTTCAGCAGAAACTGGGATCCTCCAAGGTGTCTTATCTTGCAATGGAAGGTACTGGCAAAGCATCCATTGTTAGAGAAAATTTGGAAGAATGGAGATGAAAAACATCAGTTCGTCCTCATCTGAATCCAAAGGCATGAAGGGTTTAGATAGCAACTGTGCTTTACTGATTGGCATTACTGTAAAATTGTTAATGTATTAACAAAAGTGTCTTGACCAACTCAGTAGGAGAGTTGATAGTATCATAATCTGCCAGTGCAAAAGGAACATCTGCAAATGCACTTGCAAACATGTTTTAGTTATGTGTGATACCTTTCATCTCTTCCTTTTCAGGTTAGCTTGTGCCTGTTTTTGTTGGCAATCCAGTTGTGTAAATCACATTACATGGACTGGAGTACTCTAGCACTCTGAAGCTCAAACTGTTGAAAAGTCCAAACAAAATCTTTCTGGCAGCCAAGAGCGATGTGTCTCCTCTGTTCCAAGGCAGAAACACACAGCACCTGCATTACCCAAGATCTTTTTCCTTCACCCAGGTAATTCTTCCCTGTGAGATTTGCAAATGTTATCGCAGCATGGATCAGAGCAGAGTGTTGCAGGTGCCCCTCAGCCCATTTCTCCATCAGAGCATGTCCTAGCCTCTCCACTGCAGCAGCACGTTCTGTGCCAAATGGGCTGGGTGCCCACACTGAGCTCTTACGTCAGTCTGGCTCCTGCACATCCCCAAGCAAAGTGGTCCAAGTCTGCAACATCTGCCAGGCCCATTTACACATTAAAGTGTGCTGCTTGTCTATCAGTTTCATCATACGGCTGTGGAGTCCTTGGGGTGTATAAAAATAAAATCACTGCTGGGATGAGACTGGGATAGTGTCAGCATCACCAACAACATACCCAGGTCCAAAGCTGTATGAGAACAGCTTGGTGTCTCTTCTTCTTTTAATTTGGGCTTTTAATTACAGATGGGTTGCCTCCCCCCTGCTTCCCTTTTTTATCTGCCTGCTGTTTCTCGCAGAGTTATGACATGGAGCAGGAGAAGGCATGACTCCCAGGAGCAGAAGACAACCAGCAGTCTGGGGGGTAGGCAGGGATGTGAAAATGGAGGCCTGGAGATGACGGCAAACCTCTCCCACAGCACACCCCCCCTAATGGGGTAAGACATTTTGCTGGGTACAGTAGTGCCCTGTCAGGGTGTTTAAACAGTACACAGCATTTACATCCAGTCTTGGCCTTTACTCTTGTGTGCACAAATTTGACCAGGAAACTTGGCTCAAAAGTGGAATCCCCTTGAAGTTTTAAGGGACTTAGATTTGGGGTTTTCGAAAAGCCTAAGTGGAAGATAGAAATCCAGCTTTGACTTCCTGAATGCCCAAACTCTGGGAAGTATTTGGATGCAGCAGTATTTTTTCAGCTCAGATAACATACATGATAATTGTGGATGCTCCACTCTCAGGCACATTTGGGGAGGAACTTTTCAATGTGAACAAAAAGAACCCTGTTCTTCCATTTCAATATTGAAGATGGAACAAGAGTATTTATGATCTTCTCTATTACACATTGTATTCATAGTTTTTTGAAAGCAATGGGAATATATAGGCTTTTTGGAGAAAGTCCTCCAGGAAGGAATTTTTTGGATCATGGCTAAATGATGTGAGAAGTTTTTTCAGGGGCCAAGAGGCCCTTCTTTTTTGTTCATGTGAATGCTCAGTAGTAGAAACATCCTCTGCCAAGCTAAATGACCTTTCAGTAAACTAAGAAAACAATACAAGTAAGGGAACCAAAGCCTTGCAGACATCTGAAATCTACAAAGATACACAGAGAAAAGTCTCTATTTTATTTTTAAAAACACACCCTTTGGCTGAGAAATATCTGTAAGCATCTGTGTGTGTAAAGCATCTGAATGAATCGAGTAGAAGTGACTGTCAATTCTGTATTTTTGAAAATGCTTTTGCTGAACATTGTAAAACATGAGAGGGTTCTGCAGAAGTTCCTTTCTGCCTGAAAAAGGTACCACAAGATGGCACCTTCTGAAGAGAATATCTAACATTTAAATGAAAAAAAAAAAAAAATCGTCATTTTATAAAAGACTGTTCTTGAACATATGGTGGATATGAATGAAAAATGCAACAGGGACTAAGCAATAAGATGGGGAAGCATAACGTAATCTTTGGCATTTATAAATATGCAATCTTTTTTTTTTTTAAACCGTTATATACATGTTTATCTTTCTGACTAATCCAGTAACTATACCGCACAATAGGTATGTTACATACTTGTAGCAAATGCCAGGTCTTAAAGTACATTTTTCAATCCTACACAGCAGGTTTGGGCATAAGCTACTGAGCCTCCGAAATCTACACAGCAGACAATGATTTGCAAAATACAAACACATCCCAATTCCTTTAATTAGGTGATCAAAATTGTATTTTAGTGAATGACTATGGATTTAAATAAAAATTGCAAAAATTCTGGAGATATTTTGTGACTTAACTGGCAAGGAGGTGTAGATGAGAACCAATGTTGTTCCTCACTGCAGCAACTTTTTCTCTCTAAAAATAATGTACCTGCTGGTATGCATGCACAAACATGTCTCACATACACACAAGGCTCCTATGTACACAAGCACACTTCTCCTCCCTGAAAGGTGTTTCTTTTTTAATTTTTCTTTGAACAACTATTAGTAGTGTTCGTGAATCAAGTTGTTTTAAAGACATTGTGACTTTTAAAGTGTTTGAAAGAAGTACCAGTAAACTAATCACCTTCCCTAGCAAAACATCTTATCAAGAGAATTGTATTTGGTAGGTGTACCTTAAAGCATTGCCATTAATTTCTCTAATCTCAACATTAACTGATGTCTAATCCAAAAGAAGTGATTTCACGTTTTCTGGCTGAAAATAACTTGGGTTTTTAGCTCTTATATACACAATGAATGTCCAAAGTATGTTCTCCTTCATGCAGCGTGTATGTACTGGCCTTCCTTCCCACCTCTGCTGAGGGAAACTCTCCCACCTCCAGGACAGAAGGGGATTCAGTGGCACAGAGCTGGGAAGAGGCAGTGGCCTCAGATCAACAGGCCAAAGCGGAGTGCTCAGCCTCCTGTCTCCCCTCCAGCAAATTGAGCCTTAAAACAACCCATAAAGGCTCCCGAGATGGAGGGTTGGGCTGTCAAAGCAAACCTAATCATACACTGCCTTGGTTTTACAAACTGTCCAGGGGAGCAGGAGTGGGTGAGAATCAAGACTGGCCTACGCATGTTCATTTTCAGTCCAAAGGGAGATTTTCAAGAAACATAGTTATCAACAGATGGTTCAGCGTTTTTGTTACGGATTCCTTTTTCGGCTCTAGAGCTCCCTGTGTCTTCTCACAAGTATGAATAGGATAGATGGTTTCCTGCTGGCATTGGTGTCTCTTTCTATTCAGAAAGCATTTTCCCGTGTTACTGGTGGAGCAGAAGTTGGCATGTCTTTTCAGATGTTTACCAGTGTGGGTGTCAGATTGCCCAATGGCAGCAATGATGGCAATATATCTGTCTCTGGGGAAGGAACTCTTTGTTCATCTAGCCTACCTTCTTTTACTGTGTACTTCCACAGAAGTAAAACAAATGATTTGCAGTGATACATCTTAGATAATCGACCCCTGGAGATCTGCCACACAAGCCAGTGAAATATACTGGAGAGCTTCAATGTAAACCACCTGAAAGACCTTTTAAGCCAATATTATTAGGTCATTGAATCAGGACACAGCAGAGATGTGGTTAAAATTCTGTGCTATTCTTTCCACTTCCACATGCAGACTTCTAGCTCAAGCACTTCAAAACAATAACCCTCTATGAAATTTGTTATATTACATTTAGACACTAGGGAACATCCTTTACCTAATTATGAAAGTTTTGAAATATTTCAGAATTTGAAGCTGAAAATTGCTTGCTTCAAATAATTGAATTTAATATCTCAGTTCTTAGCACATCCACTTGCTATGAGGTCCTGTCATAAAATCCTATTGCTTCATAGAACATTTTACTGGCAAATTATCTTTTCTAGTATTATGAGATGAATAGAGCAATAACAATTCAACAGAAAGCAGGTTTTCTGAAAATTAGTTATGAAACTATGTTGCTGCCGTCTGTAGCATGATAGTCTTTTTCCTATATACTGTAATTCTACATCTCTGCAAGACTATAAATAAGATAAATTGATATTGTGTGCTTTTAAAGACGTATTTTTAGATCGAAATGTCAAACACAATATTTAAATGCTGGTCACTTGCCAAATGGTTGAAACCACACAGCCAGAAATTCTTCCTTACGATTAACAGAGGTCTTATTTGCAAGTATGGAATTTATGATTTCTGATAATGTGATAAGATAATATATTTTCATTTGTGTCAAGCACAATAGGCAAAAAGTATATATACCTGAATGATTAATGGCGGCAGAGAAAAACAGGGAAATAAAGGCAAGAGCCACAACATTGCAAAACCAAATGTGGAACAAAATATCTGATATAATCTGAGGTTCCTATCAATCAGTCACACTGACCCCTTCACAAACTTCTAAATTATGTCAGCCTGTAAAAATGGATTGCTTCACCTTCTAGGTAAGTCAGTGATATGTGAGTTCAGTGAACACAATGCCTTTATAATAGCCATTAATCTTCATGGAAGAAAATACTCTATGTGCTCTGGAATGCACTGCATCCATTCTCCTCTGAAACCTCATCTTTGTTCCTAGTAATTACCATCTGTTTTTAATTTCTGACAATCTCTGTCGGTGGCAAAGACTATTCAAGCTTCTGTACACAATATGAACTAAGATAGTTAATATATTTTTATATAGTAAGGCCATTTTTCTAAAAGCAATAAATAAAATTTAGCTTGTAAAGCAGAATATAATTTATTTCTGCTCGTGCCAGTTTAAACAAAAGTAGGAACTGGAGACCATTTACAGATCTTGCTGTGAGCAGCCCATACATTCTGCTTGCATGTATGTCAAGATTACAAAAAGTCCCTACAGAACTAAATTTTGTTGTAAGAACAAAAGGAAACAAAGTCCCTGTATCAACACATTTCTCCAACACAGACAATTAGTTAATGTAAATAGCATCCTTACGTAAAGGAGTCAAGTTATATTTCAGTCCTGCAAAGAAAGTTTGGACACTCATTGAGAAAACTCCAAGATTTGCACTTTGGTCTTTGAACCAAATTGGGCGCTCTTGGAATCTCTATTTTAACACAAATCAGATGGCTAAAGGATCACATTGTAGCAGTTTTGAGGTATAGACTTTCTTTCCTGGCTTTGATTTAAACTCTTGCAAATCTTGCAAACTTGCAAAGATTTTTCAAAAGGATACAATAGCTTGACCAGCAGGTGTCTTCTACCCCAGGGTTCCTTGCCCTGCTTGAAGGTTTACTTGGCTTGTTTGTTTTAACCCCAAATGGTAAAGAAAAATCTACCTAATGTGGCCTTCTAACCCACATGCCATCAACTTAAAAGTAAAGACTTCTCTACTGACTGGTGTATTGGGTCAAGCTTTGAAGAAAACATAAACCCCCCCAAAGAGTTGCTTGCATCACTGCAGATTCCATGAGAGATTCTAACAGTTAAAGAAAACATTTCAAGAATATGAACACTGTGGTTTTGGGGGAGTAGGTGGAAGGATTTCGCCCTTGAAGACAGCTGCCCAATACTTTGAAAAAAAAAACCCCAAAACAATTCCTCTATGCAATGAGTCAAGAACCTGTGTCACTCTGGAATGTCAGGTAATTTGGGGGCCTGATCCAAAACCCACTGAAATAAATGGAAACAATCCAATGGTGAATTTCCCAGTTGGCTCAGTTGAGCCTGACTAGTTCAGGTATCTCATGACATCTACAGTCTCTACTTCACACACAGAAGGAAAATAGAAGGAAAAAATAAAAGACAGGACAGTGTCATAGCCTCCAACTGATAAGATTTTACTAGTTCTTATAGGTATATTCATTTTATACAGGTCTAGAATGCCACAGCTGCCCCATTTTGATATGCTGTTGGACTCTGAATGCACCTCTGCTGCCCATGAAAGAAAGAACTCCAGGACCTTCTGCAGGATCCTCTCCTCTGGTAGCGCTTTCCAGTGTTCAGGAGCACTGAAATATTGCTCTTTGGATCAGGGTAACAATGAGTAGGATGGATAATATGCATGGGTAGGGAGATAACAGGTGTTTGCCAGCCCACATATTTCACTTACTTGTCCCAGCTTGACAAAGAGAATATTTTCTTAACCTGATGCCAAAGTATCAGCTTATCTTGGCTTTTCTTTGAATTGGGATCTGTATAATATATCTTTGGAGAAATATAACTGTAGATAAGAGTTGTTTGTTTTGTCCTTTTAATTACTGACTATGAATACATCAAGAGTTTAAATAATGTGGAAAGGGAAGGGATATCTAAGTTAAAGAACAATGTTGGCACAAGAATTGTCATGTGTCAACCAGCCAGGAACTTGTTCTGGAAACCGTAATAATTCAAATAATCAAAGCAATTCTCTTCTGTAATTACTTTACTGGGGCTGTAGTATGGACTACAAATCTAACCAATTTTAAGATAAATTTATGAACAGGATTAGATGAAGTGGTTTCTGAAGTAGCAGGGGACTTGAATCAGTGACACAAGAAGTACTTTCCAGTGCTGGATCATAAGATCATAAATTAAACTACTGCTTCTCTACTTCTCTCCTTCAAGTAGCAACATGGAGCAAGAAATTAATTTAATTCCTCTATAGTCAATTCTCTGTTATCCAATATATTATGGGATTGAGTTATCCTGGATAATGGTAGTGGAACATGCTGGCCACGCCAGATTAAGGCTGAATCTGGCAGAAACTTCTGTGTTGAGCTTCCTGCATCCATATCCCGAGCAAATAAATTCTGACAGACCAACGCTGAGCCCTGGAGCTCCTGGCTACAGCTGTTGGGTTTCTGAATATTCCAGGTTGCAGGGAAACTTAAGGTGGGCAAAGTACTTAAAGGTGTGGAACCACTACTCCATTTAATGCACTGCCATGCTCAAAAATGCTGGGGAGCTGGGTGCAGAGACCTAGGCAGCAATGCAGGACTGAGCTTTTAGCTCTGGCTTAATGCCAGTCATACCAGACCCTGCTAACTTGATGAAGAACAACCCAGCCATGCCTGTGTTTCCCTCTTCCTGCTCCACATTGCAGGAGCCACTTTTGGCCTGAAGCAGGGCTGGACCTGATGTAGCTGTGTGCAGCTACCTGGTTGCAATAAAACCTCTCAAAACACAGCCTGTTGCAAAAAGGGAGCACAGGCCCCAGTTGCGGTCCTTCAGGGGCTAGAAAACACCTGGGTCCTTTGCAGACTTTTCTGGTGTTTCATTGCCTACAGATAATGATTGTGATATATTGATGATACAGGATACTTACATACATTACGCACCATACTGCACACAAAATTTTCAAGCAGATAGACATTCAACTCCTAAGCAACATCTTTGCCTCTTACTGGTCCTGCCCAGTGGCAGAGTCTTTGTTTCTCTGCTCCAAATTATTTCATTTTGATCCCCTTCCATCCTTAACCATCTTGCCTCATTCAGTACCCAGGATGGATGGGTGCAAAGATAGGTGATGTATAAGCAGCATGCACAAACATCCAGTATTTTTCTTCATTCTCTCCTGGGGAAATGAAAATGAGAGTTCTTTTAAAGCTTTTTTTAAATTTTTTTTTTTAGTTCTTTCTGATGGAAAGAATACCTTCCTGGCAAATTTGAAGTTCTTGTGGAAAGACTGATGGGTAGAGGCTTTTCCCTTGATTTTTGTTTTATTGAGGTAAATCAGTATTTTTCTCTATCTGTTTTTCACCAACAGCTGAACTATTTTGTCCAATATTTTCTAAAATTATCCAGCCAAAGGAAAACACTTGTCACAGAAAATTTCACATATATAGTTTACATTTCCAACATTATAAATCTCTATCAGAACATGGAATGTGCCAGGCAATCTGACAGTCCTCCCATACCTTTCATCCCCTAGCTGCTCTCTCAGTTTACTTCCAGTTAGTGTGGATCAAAACTTCAAGAGAATTTCCTTCCCTTGGGAAACCCTTTTACTGTTTTTAAAGGTCTTCTCTATAAAGCAGAAAGAAAACTTGATTTTAAAAATATTTCCCTGGAAATAACTTTTTCTTTCCCATAGTCAGTTCCTCTTCATTGACGAGGGCACTTGGAAGCTTTGAGAGCCCTGGCCCTGGGACGAGAAGGTAGATGTTGGAAGCCCAGGAATTCCCAGTGCTTTTATATAGCAGAATTGCTTGTGAAATGTGAATTCTGGAAATTTAGAGTTCCTGAACACGATCTGACAAAAGAAATAGTTTTACTGGCAGAAATCCTAGCTGGCCCTATTTTTACTGGCAATTCAAGGCACTGGTCTGAATTGTCCAGGACAGCAGGTGACTGGAGATCATCTCTCCAGTCAAGACCCACAAAGCTTGCTGTTCATGGGTTTCAAACCGAAGAGCAGGTCTGTATTTCTTCCCCTGGGCAAGGTGCTTAAAGGTAGTCAACTAGAAATACTAGGCAAAAAGAGTAGCTGGACACACTCCTCCCGGGAGCTGGGCATCTCCTTCTGAAGACATGAATACTAACTTCAGCAAACAGCCTCTCAGTCCTAGGTCATGGACCTAATTTCTCCCTGAGTTTCAAGGGATTCAGCCTCAGAGCTCCTACTTCCCAGAGGAGTACCTCTAGGCTATGTTCGGCAGCCTCCAGTGACTCTCTGACACAGAAGGACTAAACGGCCGGGCGAGTGAGGAATGGGCTTGTCCTGCACAACAGGTGGAAGGAAATGGTGGCTGTAACTCCCCGTTGCTACTGCTCAGCATGGGTCTCCTGCCACCCCATCATTTGATGCAGTCACTTCCAGCTGGGGCAGGTCAGAAAACCCCGAGTGTGTCTCCAAGGCTGACTAACACCTGACACAACCTAACAGCCGGGGCTGTTCTCACACAGGTAAGCTTCAGATGACTCAAGTCCCAAAAACAGACTTCAGCACTACAGTAGGACGAGATTTGCAAAAGATGCCTTCATTTTTCCATCTGGATGTGAATGCTGCATCTGTGAATTGAAAGGACTATATCAAAGGACTAATCAAGGCAGGCTTCTCTGTTAGCTAAATAATAGGTTAGTGAAGCTAAAAGTCTCTAAACAAACCTGACATTTTTATACATTTCCACATGGAGGAATTTTAACATGTGTGCCTAACTGGCTTCATCTTTGGTACTTCATGAAAAATGATAGGTAGATGGTTAAGAGTCGGTGCCAGAATCAACATTCTTTCTTTTCCTAGAAGCTGAAGATTTAAAGATTTTCCCATCAGAAGGATTTATGCAAGGAATTATGGATCCTGAAAAAGTTGGCTTAATCTGTATTATTCCTCTGTCTTTTGGAAATTTTATTTTTAACTAACTTTTTTTTTTTTTAAGTATAAAAATAGTGAGCTTCATGAAGTCCAGACCACATTATAAGCCTGCTCATTATCTTTTCCTTTTATTTAACACTTTTTGCAGACTTGTTATAATACTTCTCACTGGAAAAGCTGCTAATTGACAGAAACTGCATACAGTAGTAATAATACTTTGATCAGTAATGAATCCTAACTGCACTGAATCCACGCATTCAGAGCTCTAGCTATTGTCATTCAAATTTGTTACCTTTCTCTGGCAGCTGTTTCTGCTTTCCCTCACCTTACCAACAATGACCTGGAGAGCATGACTCTTGATCTATTCTGGTGTAAATGACATCAGAATTATGACTTGATCAATTTATTTGTAAAAGGATTAAGTTTTCTTACCTCTCTGAAACAGGGAAGAAAAGGGAGATAAACACTGTAAAAATCTTCTGAATGGTGGCAGTAAGAAAATGTGAGTCCACCATAGCACTTCTTTGTCATGCAAAGATTAACTGTAGTCAGAATTTTATCACAATTAATATCAGTAATAAAAAGAGAGGAACTGAAGACAGAATAGGAGAAAAAATTTTGATGAATATTCATCCAACTAGGATGTTGTCAAATCAGCTGGCCCTGCTGCAATTCACCTGAGGACACTTACAAAACCAACTGAACTAATTTCCAAGCTACTAGCGATTGTCTTTGAGAACATACAAGGGAATGGTGAAGTTCTGAGAGACTGGAAAATGGCAGATACAGAGCCTATCTTTAGAAATGGGGAAAAGAAAGAGTCAGGGACTTGCAGAGGAATCATCTTAACTTCAGTTCCTGGAAAAGTACTGGAACAATAATCAGCTAAACCATTTGTAAGCACTTGGAAGATAACAGGGAGCTAAGTAAGAGCCAACATGGATTTGTTGAGAATAAACCTCTCCAAACTAGCTTCACTTCTACTTATGTCGGGTTGGGAGGCCTTATGGACAGAAGAGAGTCAATAGATGCCAGATATCTCTTAATTTCAGTCAGAATTTTGACAGTTTCTCACTTAACATTCTCACAAGCAATTTTATGAAGTATGGTCTTAGTAAACCATAGTAAGATCAGTGCAAGACTAAAGCTTAACGGTAAGTAGGGTTTCTATTTGTCTTAGAGCCAGTGTAGGGATTTGGATGGAGAGTGATATTATTCTTTTTATGGATAACATCAAGTTGGGATGATCCTCAAGCACACTAGAAGGCAGTACAATCCTCACAAACTGGAAACATAGTCCAAAAACCAGGATGTAGGTCAATAAGCATACTCAGGCATATAGAATAGTCTGTGTAAATAATCTGATCAACAGGTTGGGTAGCAATTCTTCAGGAAAAGGCCAGAGGCTTATAATACATAACAAACTCTTCATGAAACAACATCATGTGGCTGGGGAAAGAGGTAAATATCATTCTAAGATGTATAAACAGAAATTTCATCTATAAGGTATGTCTACGTAATATGATAAGACCACAGCAGGAGCACAATGTTTTGGTTTTGAGGTCTTTATTCAAGGGATGTATAGACTCTGGAAAAAGTACAAAGCAGAAGAATGGTCAGAGGTCTAGAAAGTATGATCTATGGTAAAAAATATGCCAAAGGAATTTGGAGTGTTTAGACTGGAGAAAGGGTGGCTGGAGGGGGTGATAACACTCTTTAAATATGTAAAAGGTAATAAATAGAACAAACTGTTCTGTCTCTAGCAGGCTGAGATTGTAGGCACTGTAGATCAGACCCAAGTGATGAAACCCTGTCAGTCAGCAGAGTGAGGACTGGAACAGGCTGTCCAAGGACATTGTGGACTCTCTGCCACTGGGTATTTTGAAGATCAGAGTTAGACAATCATCTGCCAAGAATGGTTTGGATAAAGCCAGCCTTGCCGTGGAGAAGGATTTGGTGGCTTTGTGAGGTTTCTTCCACTCTGTTTTCTATGGGCTATGATAAATATATTCTAACAATAAAACATTGTGTTTTGGCCCTTTAAATTCAGTATGTGGACAGTTCTTGTGAAACAGGAGATTTTCATAGTCTCATGTTGCTAGACACCACATTTCAGTCAAGGAAAATGGGGCAGTTGAAAACATCCAAAATGTCTTCAGTACCTGTTGTGTTACAAAGAAAACAAAATGTTCTCAAACTAAAGAGTACAGCACATCGTTTGGTTAGTTCATTTGGATGTGGCTTTCAATGAGAAGTTACGTACCACATACTTAGTGGTAGTTTCTTATAAACTTCTGGGGTTTTGTCAACCATCAGCGATAATTGGACTGGATTGTTGAGGTAATGCCCTGTAGCAAGGATTCATCACCCCAGGTTCATAAACCACTATAAATGATCAGAAGCAATATCAATGGGAAGCCTCTGGCTCAATTTTTCACTTAAATTTTAAAATACATTTTTATAGTTACCTCTGTACACAACACATTTGTTAATGATTATTACACCTTTTACCGCCTTTGTAAGCTTTTACTGAGGTTTATAATGCAACACAACGCATCAGTGCAACTACAGCATGCGTCTTCCAGAAGGAGGTCAGTGCCCTGGTAGCAGAGGAGGTGCTGGGACCTGTGTCCATGACGCCTCTGAGCCCGTGACATCTGAGCCCTGTGGCAGCACTGGGAGGCAGTGGTGGCAGACTCCCTGCTATGGGACAGACGTCCCTGTCTGCCCACCTGACCTGCTGCTTAGGGAGGTTTGCTGCATGCTGGGAGCTTGGATCAGGGGTGTTTTGGAGAGGCTGATGAGGTTTGTCCAGCTGTGGGACTGCTGTCCCCTGCTGCTTTTCCACAGGGGCAACAATGATATTGTCAGGGGCAACCTGGAGCATATCAAGCATGATTGCTTGGCTCCAGGGGTGATGGTCAAGGTTAAGAGGGGCCCAGGTAGTGTCTTCTTAATCCTGCAAATGATGGTGGAAGGCTTGAGAAGGGCGGGATGGATACTGCAAGTAAATAACTGATTTTAACAACAAGGGTTCGGCTTTCACAACCTTGCAACCTCCTTTGAGGACCAAGGACTACTTGGAAGAGATGGGATCCACCTGACAAAGTGAAGCAACATGCTGGCCACCTTGGTGAGGAAAGATTTAAACCAGGAGTGACAGGGGAAGGAGAGGATGATCGACAATGAAGTGAGAAAGTGGTGGACTGTTTGGCAAGCAAAGGATGTTATGGAGACAGCAGGGCACAAGGAATCCAGGAGTTTTCTGGAATGCATTGGTGTCAGCTTCCTGACACGTGTGATCAAAGAACCAGCATGGATACATGCTCTGCTGGACATACTTGCAAACAAGGAAGAACTGCCTGGGAATGTGAAGGCTGGGGGCAGCCTTGGCTGCAGTGAACATGAGATGGTGGAGTTCAGGATACTGAGGAGGGAACAGGACAAAAAGCAGGATCACAGTCCTGAACTTCAGAAGAGATGACTTTGACCTGTTCAGGTACCTGCTTGGAAGAATCCTGTGGGAATTAGTCCAGGAGAGAAGAGGGGTCCTGGAGAGCTAGTTAATATTCAAGGATTACCTTATTCAAGCTCAAGAAACTTCCATGCCAAGGTACTGGAAGTTAAGCAAAGGCTGAAGGTGACCTTCATGGCTGAGCAAGATGTTCCTGATAAAACTCAAACACAGAAAGGAAGAGATGGAAGCAGGGGCAGGAAGGAATATGGAGACACTGTTCAAGTATGCAGGGAGAGAGCTAGAAAGCCAAAGTCCACCTGGAGTTGAATAGGGCAAGGGATGTGAAGGGCAACAAGATCTTCTACAAGTTAATTAGCCACAAAAGGAAGACCAGGGAAATTTGAATGGGGCAGGGGAACTTCTGACAAGGGATCTGGAAAATTCCAAGGTAGTAAATGCATTCTTGGCTTCAATTTTTACTCGTAGGACAGGCCTTCAGAAACCCCAGACCCCTGAGATCAGCGGAAAAGTCTGGAGCAACAGAGACTTATCCTCGGTAGAGGAGAATCATACTAGGAAACACTTATCTGGATACACACACGTCCATGGGACCTGATAGTATGCAACCATAAGTGCTGAGGGAGCTAGCTGATGCCATTGTGGGGCCACTCTTAATTATCTTTGAAAGATCATGGCAATTGGGAAAGATTCCCAAGGGTCAGTAGAAAGCAAATGTCACCCCTATCTTCAAGTAGGGAAAGAAAGAGGATCTGGGGAACCACAAGCCTTACTTCAAACCCCAGTAAGGTCCATGGAGCAAAACCTCCTTGAAAACATTTCTAAACACATGAAGAACAAGAAGGAAATTGGGAGTAGTCAACATAGATTTACAAAGGGGAAATCATGTTTCACCAACCTCATAACCTTCTATACTGAGATGACTGGCTTGGTGGATGAGGTGAGAGCAGTGGATATTTTTTACTTTGACTCTTGCAAGGCTTTTGACACTCACCGTCTCCCATAACTTTCTCACTGACAAACTGACAAAGTACAAACTAGGTAAGTGGACCATGAGAAGGACTGAAAACTGGCTGAACTGCTGGGCTTAAAGGGTTGTGATCAGAAGAACAAAGTCCAGCTGGAGGCAAGTTCACTTAGATCGATACTGAGGCCAGTACTGTTAACTTCTTCATTAATGACCTGGACAAGGGGACACAGTGCACCCCCAGCAAGTCTGCAGATAATACAAAACTGGGAGGTGTGGCTGATACACCAGATGGGGTATGCTGTCATCCAAAGGGACCTTGACAGGCTGAAGAAATGAATTGGCAGGGATCTTGTGAAGTTCAACAGCTGGAAATACATACAAAGTCCTGCCCATGCATAGGAACAACCCCAGGCACCAGGTCATGCTGGGTGTGCCCAGCTGGACAGCAGCTTTGCAGAAAAAGACCTGGTGGACATCAGCTTGAACATGAGCCAGCAATGTGCCCTGGCCAACAGTGTCCTGGGCTGCATTAGGAGGACTGTCACCAGCAGGTTGAGGAAGGAGATCCTTCCTGTCTGCTCAGTGCTGGTGAGATCTATCTGGACTGCTGGGTCCACTTCTGGGCTCCCCAATGCAATATGGAGTCCAGTAAAGGGCCACTAAGACAATTAAGGGACTGGAGCATCTCACCTATGAGGAAAGGCTGAGAGAGCTGGCACTGTTCAGCCTGGAGAAAAGATTGTTAAGGGGGGCTCTTACAATGTGTATAAATAGCAGAAGAGAGGTTGTACAGAAGATGGAGCCAGCCTCTTCTCAGTGGTAGCCGGTCACAGGACAAGAGCCAATGGGTGCAAACTGAAACCCCAGAGGTTCCTCCTGAACATCAGGAAAAACATTTTTTTTTGACAGTGACTGAGCACTGGCAGGGGATGCCCAAATAGGCTGTGAGGTCTCCATCGTTGGAGTTATCCAAAATCTGACTGGACATGGTCCTGAGTAAGCTGCTCTAATTGGCTTTTCTCTGAGCAGCGTGGCTGAACTACTCAGTATGCTGAGGTCCCTTCCAACCTTCTTAGGAGAAGGATTCAGCAGCTTCAAGTTCCAAGTTCATTAGCAGCAGCTTTCTCGTTTGCATGTGAGCATATTAAGATTTGAAAACAAATAATTTTATGCTGGATTAAATTGACCTTTTGCATTGGCCCTTGCTTTCTTTTTGCTCTTAGAAATAAGGCATACACTCCCATCATGGTTGTTCGAAGAAGTAATGTAAGAGCGTAAATTTAGAGTCCTTAAAAATTTCGTATACCATTAGACACAATCACTCAGCTCTGAAGAGACTTATTTCTGATCTCAAGGATTGTGTCAACTAATTTGTGACAAATGTGTTAAAAATCTCAAAATCCATGAAGTATCACTTCACCACAGGATGATACTGACTTTTAACTGTGTGTGTATGAGAACATTCCCTTTGGAAGTCTCTGTGGAAATTTGTTCTCCCAGATAATATAGAAAAGCATGTAAACTTTTCCAGGAATCTCTCTACTTTGGGTACTGGTATTTGAAGTACTGCTGTTCGTGTTAGTCTCTACTTTGTCGTTCACTCAGCCGAGCACATTCTTCGGTTAGTTTGCACTATGCTGTTCACCAAGTATGTAAGTTCCAGTCTTGCTAGAACAATATTTTCCTTTTTTATTTCCTTGCCATAGTTTACGAACTGTTTAAGATGCTCCTCCTGCTGATCCAGAGCCATAGTCCAAGTTGTAACATCATTTCCATCTGCCAGCATGTCTGCCATTTTCCTGTGGAACACTTCTGGTTCATCTGAGATACTACAAGAAATGTTGTTGTTACCCAAAAATATATCACATTTACTCATTAGGGTTGCGAAAATATGTAAACATAAAAATTGGAAATGCAGTGTTTCCAAAAGAAGAAGGGTCAGATTCTGACACCAGCTGAACAGAAGATAATGAGCTGAGTAACGTAATGAAGCATAATATTCTCCCTAGTGGGTCGAAAATGTTTATAAGCTATATGAGTCCCTCGTTGATAAACTCAAGTACTATCTTCCCCCATCCCTTAGAAGCATTATGACAGCTGATGTGTGGCAAAGGCAGACCACAACTTCTGCACAAATACAGATATTCCTCGGCAAGGGCTGAAAGAGTCTCACAAGAACTTGGATGTGTGTTTAAAGATGAGAGCAGTCAGCAAGTGCAGAGGACCCAGCAGATACATTTACTGAAGAAAATGTGAAAACAATTGGTAAGAAATCTCCTTGATATGGAATGTACTAAGGCCATATGTGGCATTGACACCTGTGTAGTCAGGATATTTAAGAATTAGGCCACTTAA
Organism: Pandion haliaetus; assembly: GCA_013401275.1. Classification (NCBI taxonomy): domain Eukaryota; kingdom Metazoa; phylum Chordata; class Aves; order Accipitriformes; family Pandionidae; genus Pandion; species Pandion haliaetus. The sequence goes on along the minus strand of VYZV01027333.1, from coordinate 102,630 downwards.
CCTTGTCATCAAAGTCAGAATCTAAATCCAGACCTCTATTATTCAAAATCTTGTCCCTGTGCTGCAACAGCTGCATGACTATTGTTTGTTTTCTTGCAGTTTCTACTGTGTTCAGTATTAAAACCAGATCCTCATCTACTGAAACTGCTTTAAAATGAATGACCACAGCCTCATTAAATTACAAGTGAGAATCTGGTTGATAACATTTAAGCAGAATAAAGCAGTTATCACAGTTTTCACACACACATGCCTGAAACTACATATCTTCCCTTTCCTTGTTTGTTTTTGGGTTTTTTTTTTAAGTCCTAAATAGAATTAGAACAGCTTTTACAGCTCTCACTCTTAATTAACTAGTACTATTTGTCATTATGTGCCACTGAAGTTATGGCTTGACTAGCGAGCTTGTCAGTGACTGGCATCTTCTTTAATGCACTAGACAACCATACCTGTCCTCACTAGTACTGTTATTATGCAGGTGCACTGGTAGGATTTCTGGGAATGTTTCCCATATTGATATGGGAATGAACCACTTTGCTGCTTTCCCAGTGGACAGTGGGAGCAGTTTGCTCTGTTCCGGAAATTCTGGGAAAATGCTGGAGATGTAGCATTTGCTTAATTTAATGCATCCACATTAAAGTGAGGGAGTATTACAAGTCTTACCAAAACAGCAGTACTCAGCTGGGCCATTTAGCTTGATCTGGGGGATCATTTGATTGAGAGATTTGGCTGTGGAGCAAAAGCATGGCTGAGGAGTAGCACTAGAGCAAGAGTGCAGGCTACTTCTGCCATGAAAGCATAACCAAGATAATAGAAGCCTGNAGATAATAGAAGCCTGTAAAATGATTGCAGATAGACTTTTTTTTTTTTATCTCCAAACTCTTGACAAACTGCATTCCAGCCTAGAAAACACATCACGCCATTTTTTAAGCTGTCTTGAATCCCTTTGGGCTACAATAGCCACATATATTTACAAGAAGAATAGCAGGGAGGGTCCTTTCCACCTTTGCCTACCATTGGGATGTTACATTGACAGCAGTTTGTTAGTCAAGCTGAGGCTATCAAAATTGCATCACCAAAGTTTGTGGTGGTGGTTTTCTTTCTCTAGTCTTTGAAGCTGAACTACAGATATATAGCTGGCTAGATGCACACACATAGTACAAGCC
>VYZV01027333.1:91160-101434 GCA_013401275.1 Pandion haliaetus | reverse complement strand
AAAAAGCAGTTTCAACAGTCTGAAGTAATTCTACAGTTTTCTAGGGAATGAGAAGGTATACTCCAGCCAGTAATGCCTAATTGACCTTAATTCACTACCACTGCATAGAATAGTCCCTGCACAATCACTATAGTTGCTTTTTTCTGTCTCCTAGATGCAGAAATCCAGACAGCCACAAAATCAGTGAAATGCTTAGGAATGTGTCTGTTTGCATCAGTCCTGGCTGCCTAAGCCTGAAAGGGCAATCTTGTACCCAGCCCATGAGGATCGGACAATAAGGTAAGCAAAAGAAATGCTTGGCGATGATTTCAAAGTGACAGCATTTGGGGAAATAGTATGACTGGATAAATAGGACATTTTCAAGGAGGAATCCACAGATGCCAATTTTGCTGCTGACCTGCTGGGTAGTTTTCAGGAGGTCCTTTCAGTTGCTGTGATATATTTGCACCATCTGTACATGGGAATGAAAGTGTCCAGAGTGCTTTAAAATTGTTAGCTGTGAAGAAGATTTACACAGTACTTACCCATAAAAGATACTTCGCAGGCAAAGAAAGATGCCTCAAGCCTCCAGTGATGCTATGCTAATCAAGGGTCTATCCCAGGCACAACTTGTTCCATGGGTACATGAAAAATTAAATCTACCAGACAGATGAATGTATCGACCTTGTGAAAATAGGTAATATTTTTCCCTTATGATGTCATTGCTTGAGATTTCTCTAGTAACGTAAAGTTATAAAAATATATACAGCCTCCTAGCAATTTGTCTCAACAAAACCTTCCAGCTAGGGCTAAGGTAATTGTTTATAGCAGCCTTTTCATTTCAAATTATAGCCAGAACATGCTATTGATATATCATCAAAAGACAGATGCACACAGCTTAGAAGGTGAATACGTTTTAATAGCTTATGGTACATACCATGAGATGTTAAAAGATACCTGGTGGGTATCAACTTGTAAGTAACAACATTTCACACTCGAGAAATACCTTGATGCTGTTTAAAAGTGTTCCTTTAACAGAAAGAAATTTTATTTAAGTCATACAAAAAATATCTGCTAATACCACAATGATGGCCCAAAACTAATAAGGTACTTAAATGTGGTACTGAGGACCAGCCACAGATTTATGCTAAGCACTAAGAGAAACTTTTATCCATTAATGTCAGCCAGTGCATTCACAGAATCGATCACTGGACAGGAGAGCAGGTGCAGAGTTTTCCTGTTTATGCACAGCTGCATTCAGCCTCTCTGGATAACCACTCTGATTGGTAAAGTGTATCTCATCCTATAAATGTAGTGCTAGATTGTGTTATTCTAGCCAGTTTGCTTTTTCAGTTCTGCTGGTGTATTAGTGCAAAGTGACACAATGCAGTTAAAATACCAGCAGTAACTAGGTAACTGAACAGGTTTTGCTTTAGACTAATAAAAACAAGAAGCATTTAGGACATCCCTGGGTAAATGAATACAGGGTTTTATTATAAAATGGTCATTCATTATAAGAGAAGACTAAACTTGACAACCTAGCAAGCCCCATCCTGTTCAAGGTTACTGTGAGGCAAGAATCAAGGCCAAAAGTTTTACCAAATAGGTAAAATGAGTGTATCTCCTAAAATAGTTCTCAAAATTCTCAAAATGTGTCTCAAAAACAGCATTTCACATGTCCTTGTTCCATCATGAATTCCAAACAAAATGAATATTTATGACATTTAAGTCTTGCCAATTACAGTTCATGCATGAAGCCCTGGCCTATTTGTCTGTGATTTCAATAGGGGTAGGGTTTCACCCCATATTCTTGACATGCTGTAGCTTCATCCAAGGTATACTACAGAGCTGTCATGTAAAAAAAAAAAAAAAAAAGAGTTTTCTGCATTAAAACTGTGTTTCTATTTTCTGAATTTTCCCATGTTAAAAAGAATATTCCTGTCGGTATTTGCTGAAGCACACATAAAACTGATTAATAGAAAGAGTGGTTATTTTAAAAAACTAGCTCTAATCGGAAGATATCACTTCATATTATTTGGCTGACATTTCAGCAGCAAATAATGAGGTTTCTGTAATGGAGAAAGTGTCAAATGTGTACTTTGTAGACTTGTCAACAAAACCGATTTTACTAATTGTATCATGATCAGATAATAATACTACATTTGGGCATAATGTTCCCAAGTGTCCAGTTTCTTGATCCCTCACATAGGACCTCTGGACCTTCGGAATGCCATACAAAATTTGAGAGCAGTTAAAACTAGAGGAAGAAAACTCAAACTGAAGGCATTTTCCAGGAATACAAGGCCATATGTAGGACACTAGCATGGAGCAATGAAACTTTAACAGGAAGAGGTGATAGACCTAAATCCCTAATGCAGCAGTGAGGCACCACCTTGGTGTTAGATGGCACTGAAAGAAATTAATCTGGCTGAGCAGGCTGAGCACAGCACCCCACCGACACAGCCAGGTTGCTTTGTCCTAGAGCTGCCAAATCACTGCTCGTTTACAGACTGCAGAATTACAGGTCGAGGCTGGCCAGCACCTCTGGAGACCACCTAGTTCAATCCGGCGCCAGCTACCGCATCTTGCACGGGGTTGTGTCCAATTGGGTTTTGAATATCTCCAAGGATGGAGACTCCCCAGCCTCTCTGGGCAACCTGTTCCAGTGTTTAGTCACCTTCACATTAAAACCCCCCACCTTTTTCTACACCTAAATAGAATTTCCTGTATTTCAGTTAGTACCCAAAGCCTTTTGTCCTGTCACTGGAAATCCCAGAGAAGAACCTGGCTCTATCTTCTTTATTGCCCCCCACCATCACATCCATAAGCCCCACCCTGAGCCTTCTCTTCTCCAGGCTGAACAGCCACAGCTCTTTCCACATCTCCTCGTACGACATATCTGCACAGCACTGCACTGTACTCCATAGCATAGCGGTGCCCTGAAGGAGATTTTTTAAATTGTATCTTACAAGAATCTTAATTTTGCAGCCACATATGTCCTAATTACTAGGATCCATGTGCAAGAAAATTATACATCCATTTTCTTAAAATATCAGGAGAACATTATGCGAAGAGGAAGTACAAGTTCAGGGCTCCTGTATCTAACAGACCAATATTGGGGGCTGCACTGGAAGTTAGTGATTTCCTGAGAAATGTATGACTGAATCTGAGGATAAGGTTTAATCCTGTGCACATCTGTAGACTCCTTATTCCCATATGTAAGCAAGACTTTTGTTTTTCTTAACTGATGTCCTGAAAACTCCTTTTCTCTCCACCTTCTTCTTTCATTCTCTGGATTATGGGCTCTTTCTTCAAGCCACGTCTGGCTGTGTCTTCTGGAGAGATTTCAGAGACTGGGAAAAGAACCAGCTATGCTGGTTGGTTAAATCTTTATTGTTCTCTCTCTTGGTTTCAAGTCCATGTTACAGGGGCCTTGAAATGCATTATAAGCATATGTACCGTATGTGAATGAATGAGGCTGGACGGGCAGTTATCCAACAATGACTGTGCCTAAATGCAATTCTGACCCTAACCACTTCACTGCAATGCTGTAACAGAACAGCATCCTGTTGGCACTACGCCATGGCTTAAAAAAAATAGGAGTCTGGTTTCAGCCCTTTGGGGATTTACAGTTCCTACCAACCTTTAGTCGCTAGATGTCAGGGCTTTTTCTGGCAGTACCCATCCTAACCAAAATATTGTGCTTCTGGAGTTCAGCATACTGCAGGCGTCACTTATCTGCTTTGGGCCCCATATGAATGGACAGAGTATGCTGGTGAACGTTATCAGTGCAAAGTTAAAGTAGTGATTTTGTTTATTTGAGTATGTGAAAATGGTAGGAGTTGTCACACAAGAATTTAACTTTCAAGCACAGTGCTTAATAACGTGAACAGACTAAAGAAAATCATTGAAAATACCGAGATCTTTGCAGGGGCATGCCTCAGTAATTGTAGTGGCTCCAGTACTAATCTGAAGAGTGTACTGTACACCCCAAGGCAAGCATCCTTGACCCCAGAATTTGCCTATATTACAAGGCCTTCACTCTGCAGCACTGAATTTCCACAAAATTTAGATAGTCAACAGCTGGGTCCTCGTTGCCTCATGGGGAGTGTACTCTGATATGTTGAGGCCAGTAAAGCTAGTGAAAAACAGAGCAAGGACCGTTCTCTGGCCATAGGACCAAGCCCAACCCATCTCCTGTCCCCACATTGGAGCTCTCTTCCCCTCCCAAACCAGGGAGTCCCCATCCAAAACTCACACTGGGAATGGAGCCTGGCAGGGGCTACACCGTCGGTTGTGCCCAGTAGTGTCTGGGAGAGGGACGGTGGCACGAGCCGGGCAGCGTGCAGACCACTATGCCAGGTGCCAGGACGTGAGCCTGTGCTTTGAGTTTACCCAGTTAACTACTAACAGGGGCTGTGACATGCCTGCTGTAACAGCCGGGTGGCTGATGTGAGGGATGTGTCATGCTGACCTTGCAAATCTCAGGCTACCCTTCAGAGGCAGGTGTCCCTGCCTGGTGACTGACACATAGCCCACCAATGAATACAGAAGGGACTAGAATTGCCTTTTAAGATGTGAATCATGGAACCGGACATCCTCCTGGCCTCTGCACCGATAGCCTGGGTATCTGGCTCCATCCTGGCTCAAGCGTGCACACAGCCTGTTCCCTGGTACCTCAGGCACTGTGCCATCCCCCAGTAATCATGTTTTCTTCTGTGTCTGTTGTCACCGAGCAAGGTTGAGCTGTACTTTGAAAAATATGCAGTTCGCCTCAAGATCAGAAAGCTCCCTATATGTATGTCAGCGGCCTCTAATCCTACTTTGGAAAGTTGATCTTTTTTTTCCCTTGGTTGCTGCTGTTATTTTAGTACCATTTGCACTTGGATTTATGCTTAAATCAAAGTCACAACCTATGTATATGTATTTACCATTAATACATTTTAGTTGCTCAAATCATTATAAACTTTACAGCAGTAGTATAATCTGGTTTCCATACCCATCCAGGCTTACAATCCCTTTTGCAAAACACATCACTAAGATCCAGATATTACAGCATCATTTATACACTTGTTGAGAAAAGATTGGAGCATAAGCCCAAATGAATTTCACACAGGCTCCTATACAAGTGACACATCTCCCACATTGATCAGGACTGAAAGAAAGCCATTGACTGAGGTGTAGAAGCTTGCAAAGGCTGGTGCCATTCCCATGAGTCATTCCTGGTATAAACACTTGTAGGCTTAATATTCTTTTATATTTTTATACATACACACACATAGACACATTTAGCTATCTATGTGGACACAACATGTATACATCTTCAACATTACTATGTTTTAATTGGTTTTGCACTGAATCATTTGAAAACTGACTCTTCCTGACATAATAAGACATAAATACAAATAGTCAAGGAAGAGATGAATAATACTATAGAAAGGAGTATTGTGGATTTGAAATACACAAACCAGAAACTTTATAATATGCAGATATGTTTTAAAAAGTCTCTGAAATTTGGGACTGGAAAGGCAGCCATTGGGCCTTATGGGACTGTCATCACTATGCACAGGCTTCCATTCCCTCTCCAGCACATGTGGTCCTAATTGCTGTGTTGGCGAGACCGTGAAGCTGGATTCTTCGTGAACTGGCTGTAACATTGGCAGACATTTACTCATCCACTGCTAACAGTTTTTAATGGAAAATCTGTATCCATTCATGCTAGAAAAATGCTTATGTTAAAACAGAGGAAAATTAAGGAGAGAAAACCAGATATCAGTAGCTTTTCTAGCTGCCAACAGTAGATATTCTACTACTTCATTAACAATTATTGTATGAAATTTGAGGACAAAACAATGAATGTGATCAAACGTTAAAAAAAAATTTTGCGGAATTGCATGTAATTTTGATCCATATTTCTGATTCCGCATATGCTACAACTCGAGGATCATACAACATGTGATTATAAATTCAAAAGCTGTTTATACCTGACTCAAACCTGTGAGCAAGATACACTGGAAGTAACTTTATCCTTGCAGAATGGCAGCTGCCACATAGGATGACTAAGGCACATATATTTAGAGACATATAAGCACCTCACTCATGGTTGTTGCACATAACACACAGCTGTTTGACCAGTGGAATTTTAATTCTCGGTTAGAGGCCCCACTTGCCTTTGCAACCAGGAGTTTTCCTGCACTTCACAGCTCCAAACGCTCTCCTGGTATTAAATACTTCAGACATCGCCTCTGCTTAGACAGATATTTCTGCAACCACAAGAAGACGGGAACTACGAAGAGAAGCCAGTAATCTTCCAGGTCTGTTGCTCACTGTGATATGAGAGATGACATTCAAATCACTGATACATAGACTTGGAGCAGAAGCTCATGTCTTGTCGTAGTAGCAGATGTTGAGTCTATAGCCGAACATAACAGTAAGACTGGTACAGAGTAAGTAAGAGTAATTAAGACTGGTGCAGAAAACTCTGTGTGGGGGAGGGAAATGCAAGTAGCATGTGTTAAAAAGGGCAGATTGGTCTGAAATGAATTTATGGCTGGGGCTTCTCAAGGATCGGTCTCCAGGCCAATACTATTTCACATTTTCAATATTGAACTTGGTACAAGTAGTAAAAACGGTCTAACAAAATTTGTTGATGACACAAGCATTGGCAAATACAGGTGGAGATATATATATTACGGGAAAAATCAAATTACTTGAAAATTGAAGTAATAACGATAGGATTAATTTGACAGTAGAGAATTAGGGCATACACATACAGACCTAAATCAGAAGGGTTTTCTCACCTTTCCAGCAGTTCATTCATCAGCAAGGATAAAAAGAAGAGAGGACCAGGGCCTATGAACAAGTTGCACTCTGGCTCAGCACCATCAGTGATTTTCTATATCAGGAAAAGCTGAGGGATCCTAAAGTCCATCCAGCAAAATATTGCTGGAAAAAGGTAGAGAAGCATTAATACATTTACATAGTGAAAATAAATTCACATTGGAATATGTGTGGAGGAGGGCTTCTGAAATTTGCAGCAGAGAGAAACTTCATTTACAAAGGGATAGTAAAAGAGATTCATTGTCTAACCCAGAAAAAGCAAAGTTTAGAACAGGTATGATTGCTAGCTCTAGATACATCAGGTGCACAAACTGAAGTGAAGAAAGAAGCTATTTAACTCAAAGGACAGCATTGGCAAATGAGTGTAAAATGGTAAATTAATACTTTTCAATTAACGGATAAAAAGCTGTTTGGCAATCAGAGGTAAGGTTCTGGAACTGTTTCCAGTCATATAGTCCCTCAGTTAAAATAGCTTTAAAATGTAGTTTGATTGTTCTATAAAACAGATCAGAAGACAGAGTTGCCAGCTATGTCAAGGTGCTCAATTCAATGATCCAAAGTCTGCAGCCTTGGGAGCAGTGTGTGAATTCGAAACTTGGTTGCCCACATCTCAGCATCCTCTGTCACCAGTACTCAATCACAGTGTATTTGTTCCCACCACTACTAAATGTCTAAATGTCAAGCTGTTATCTTATCCATTGATGGTCTGTAGTTGGTGTTTCCATATCTTGTTCTGACATGTGCTCTGGCGTCTTTGTAAGATTAGACCATGCAGTCAAACTGGAAAAAATGTGCATACGTAGTGGGCTTAGACATTCAACTCTTTTAAATAATCTGGACCAAAGCAACTTCTCCAAGATAACATGGGAAGTCTGTTGCAGAGTAGGAAATCAGGTCGAAACCTAATGGTCATCTCTCTGTGGGAATTCTTTAGGGACTCAGAAGTTCAAATCTCTTTGTAATGGCACTCTTATAAGTTGGATGAGAAATGTTACCCTAGGTCTGAAAATTATTTTAACAACATTGTGATAAACAGATTTGTTTCCCATTTTAATGAACTGCTGTTTTCCAACAAAATGCACTTTACTGAAAATCTTCCAAACAGCTTTTACTCCAACATCCTAACCACTGGGGTGTGGGCTGTTTTGGAGAACAAGCAAAACTGTCTCTTGTATTTTAAATTAAATATTTCAAAGGATGTCATTTTTATTCTATCATAAAATGAAACCAAATGTTCAAACTTTACCATTTTTCTTAAAACAGTATTCTTATTTTCCATCCAGGAACATTCCAGCTGCCATTTGATTCACTAGGCCGTGCTTCTTAGGAGTAGATGAAAGGAAGTAAATTACAAAATTCTTGGCAAAGCTGGTATCAGTATTTCTACAGCATCTTTGTGGCTGAGACTCAACACTAGCTTCTTAGCGAAAATGAATTGGTCATTTAGGGTAAATGGAATGCGGTATTTAGTACTGACATTTCTTTTTATACTTTATTATTCCTTTTAGTCACAATTTTCCAAGGATTGAATCTAAACAAAAAAAGATGGAAGCATAATAAAAGTCTTCAGAACTCATAGAAAGATACACTTCCTGACTTTTCTGTCTCTCTTCATTTGTACTCCTGGCTTTTGTCTCCTTATAAATTTATTGTCAATCATCAGCTTTTTTTTGCCAAAAGGTGAAATGAAAGCATATTTAGTAACAAAATAATCCCACCAATGCTTAAGCAGAAAGCTGTAGAAACACTGAGTGCTGTCTTGATGTAAAAATTTTATATCAATGTCTGCTGAGTTGCCAGCAGGTAAAACTCCATTTGGACAAAGGGAAAGAAGAAAACTGTATTCTACTCTGTGCATTAACAGTTTTTATAGTGAATCCTGGGATACTGGATGCTCACTCTGAGGACTGGTTTCTTGAATCATGAGGATTTAATCCTTCATTTCTAATCACAGATCTAAACTGCATATGAAATAAGTAATTCTTGGTCCTCCATGCTTTCCTAGATATTAAAATAAACTTAGTTAATGGATTTTTTTTTCTTTAAGATAGTGTCCCTATCTGTCAACTGATTCATTAGAAATCAAGCAGCCACAATACTGGCTTCTTGTTGCCTGCAATAACACCATTTTGCCTTAATCACAATCACATAATTATTGCATGTTATCTCTATATGGGAGCTGTGAGGTTATCTGACTATCCAACTATGCTTTTCTGCAATTTTGAAATATTTAGCATGGTTAAATCTCTTTTCAATATAATCTTCATTCGTAAGGCTCTGACTTTGTAATAGTATGCTTTATTTCTGCATTTTTCCCTGTGCATTTTACCATCTAATATTTAATATATGCTTTCACCCTCAACTCTTGTTTTTGAGCAGCTGGCTATGACAAGGCACAGCAGTGCTAGACAAGAGGTGGTATCATCTCTAGGAGCTCAGGAAAGGATGTTGTGTCAGTGAAATGCTCTGTACAACCGCTTTCAGCCCAAGAGATGTCTGCCACCTTCTGCCTGCTGCAGTCAGCCCTTTCAGTGGGCCTTGGTGATGATGGCAAGTCATAGGTATGTGTCCTCTTCCCTCTGTTTTGGAAGCTTAATGCTTCAAAAGAAGCAGCAAGAAAGCAGTGCTTGCACTTCAAGTCCATGGCTGAGCTTGAAAAGTTTGAAAGACTGTCAGTGTTGTGTCTCGTTACACTTAAATATCATCACAGAGAAAGAAGAGGCTGCCCAGAAAAATGCACCTTTCTGGCATGTTTCTGGGTCTGGACCAGTAGAAAATACATGTGCACAAGTAACATGGCTGACAAAACCCTATGAGATAGGTGACTTTTCTAGACCTTAGTAACCTACGTTGTTCAGTCTTGGCATCACTGCTGTAGAGTCTTCAGTGATACGCAATGGTCACGAATCATATATTTGATGATACAGATATCCTAATTTTCCCAATCCGACAGAGCAACCCCACTGTCGTGGTTTCAGCTCAGTCGGTAACAAAGCACCACGAAGCCGCTCGCTCACCCCCCACCCCCAAACCTGGCCACGTTGGGATGAGGAGAAAATCCAAAGGCAGGCTCGTGGGTTGACACAAGGACTGGGAGGGATCACTCCCCACTTATGGTCACGGGCAAAAGACAGGCTCAGCTTGGGGAAGAAACAAAATCCATTTAATTGACTACCAATCAAAACAGAAACAAAACACAAGGGTATTAGGAAGGGAAACCAAACATCAGAACAACCTCCCCCCACCCCTCCCGCCTTCCCGGCTCAGTTCACTACCGATGCTGTCTACCTCCTCCCCCCGGCGGCGCAGGGGAACAGGGGATGGGGGTTGAGTCAGCTCGCCACACATCGTCTCTGCCGCTCCTTTCCTCAGGGGGAAGATTCCTCACTCGTCCCCTGCTCCACCGTGGGGTCCCTCCCACGGGAGACAGTCCTTCACCAACTTCTCCAACGTGG
>VYZV01027333.1:75789-90917 GCA_013401275.1 Pandion haliaetus | reverse complement strand
GCCTAGAGGCGGGTATGACATTTTGGCACGTCCGACATTTTGGGGCGGCGAATTGTTCCAGCAACTTCTTAAAGGGGCCGCCTCTGCAGCTCCCCTCCCCTGCCACCAAGGAAAGCCGCGCCACACAAACCCATAACACTCACACAGGTAGAAAGTGTCCTCATGGAAGAACAAAAAGGATTCAAAAATTACCTTCAGTCATAACAGCTGTGATGGAAACTTCCCAAGTCATCTTTCTCTTCTTTTCATCTTTGTTGAAATCATCATGAACATCAAACTTGGTAAAGGACTTTCCAAAATATGGCATAGCTGTGGAATGTAATCAGCTATGCTGCAAAAAATAGGCAAAGGCTGTGGTTAAAAGAGAATCTTGGTAGTCAACACCCGTCAGCATCAACGGGGAGCTAACGTTCATGCCTTCCGAGCTAACATTCATGCCTTCCAAGCTAACAGCTTGGCCTTGCAAGCAGCTGAATATCTTTGTCAGTGTGATAGGGAGGTGCTGGGTAAATTATACACTGAACTGGTAGCACTGCCTAGTATTAAGGCTGCAAACATTTCCTGTTATAAGACCTAGTTGCTTATACTTTTGCCAAACTAACTGTTTAGGTTGAAATTTTCCATGCATGGCATTTGCCTTATGAAGAAATCTTTCGGAAAATTTCAGCCAAAATGTTTTTGCTGTGAAGCAAGAGAAAAACATGCTATTTTTTGCTGTTAAAAAAACAATTTTGTAACCTTTACTTTGGCGGCTCTTGTGCCCTCCTCATATGTTGGAGCAGGAACTTGACATCTGGCAAAAGGGTGGTCTGTGTGTCACTGATGTGCTTTTTGCTAACCGTACAAGAAACCACTCATAATGTAAACCTTGGAAAAGTCCAATTTGTATGAACTCACTAGAAGTTTGCTAAAGCTTAACCACAAAAATCCCAGAAGCTTCTGTTCTTACCGAGCACACTCAAGATCCCCCCTCTTCTGAAGTTGTCTGTCTATAAGTCATTCCCACAAAAAAATAGGCTGTGCTGCTTTTCCTCTTATTCAAATGGTTCATTCACTAACCCCACCATGGGACTGTGCTGTCATCCCACATATATACTTGGAGGATCCTGGGCTTTTCTTAACATGGTTCTTTCCAAGCTGCAATGGGGCCAGACATTGGAAAGGAGAGAAAGAAGCTCCTGTCTTCTGCACTGTGAATGATCCACTTGCTGACATCCAACTAGCTGGTCAAAAAATTGTGGCTTGAAACGAAGGAAGGAAATCTAGAGGCAAAACAAAATCCATGTGAAATGCAGGGTAAAAGAAACTGGATGGCACAGTTGCATTGCTTGTAACTAAAAATTAGCAGGACAAATTGAAGACTGCTTGGGTTAAAAGGCAGGAGTTTATGACCAGGAAAATCTAGATTAAAATCTTATAAAGGGGTCAGACTTCTGAGGAAAATAATGTTTCTGAGGAGAAAACAACTCCTTTAGTACCAAGTCCCCTTTTCAGCATAGAATAAGAGGTCCTACAGTGATCTGCCAAGGCCACTGCCATTGTATGTCATGTTTCTGTACTGCTGGTCCACACGTAGGAGAGCAATATATTATTGCTATCCCTCACTTCATTAGCTCAAGCATCAAAACTAGGGGCAGATTTACAGATGACAGGGAAAAGCAAAAGGCCTATTACCAGCAAGTAAATCACATTATGCAGGAGTCCACACATCAATTAGGAAAAAATGTTAGGGACTTACAAGCTGAAAATGGTTTAAAATTTTTGTTCTAAATGTTGCAGCTTTTCTGACAATCCACGTGGACATTAGACAATGAAATTTACAGTTTTCAGTTTGCTTTTTACAACCTAAGGAAATTGCATAAACGTGCTAACAGTTGCAAAGTCTGGGTTTTAGCCAACCCTCTCTATTATTATTCAGTTTTGCTTGTCTATCAATGTAAGCCTTCCTTATGCACTAAATGAGATAAATGAAAAATAGTAAATGATGATTGAATTGACCATCACCTCCTAACACATAAGCTTAAACTGGGCAAATGTTTTCAGCGTTTCATAATTTTGAGTGATTCTGGAACTTAAATGTAAAGTTTAAGGCTCTATTTTAGCAGGAACTTTTCATCTATCTCTCTCTCCTCCAAAAAATAGACCAATAGGGTTACCAGTTTAAAAACACAAGAGTCAGAAATGTCCAAAGATTAAACTGAGTACATGACCTTAACTCTGCCCGATGCTGTTTAAATAACACAACAAAATCTTTTTCCACTTAGCAAAACATTGCTTTCAAATATTACATAATAGTTCTGAATGTCTGTTACCTAACGTACATACTGAGGCTTTTATTTCTTTTCTTCTAATTGTCTTGTTTGTCTTCCTAATTTATCCACTTCGGCATCTACTATTCATATATTTCTAAGACTGCTGAAATTCATGGCTTAGAGTTGTAACAAAACTTCTGTCACAGATTTAGGTGGATCTACCTTTTCTTGTACTGTAATGTAGTAATTCTGTGTATTTGTAAACTGCATTTTTCTGCTATCTTTCAAGATTAAAAAACTGTCAGAGTAGTGAGGGGTGAAAAGAAATGTCAGTTGTGAGAGACAATGTAATGTAAATCCTCTGTGAAATTTATGCTAACAAGTATACCACTGAATAACATAAAAACAATGAACGCATTTGAAAAGTATTATTGAAAACCTTATGGGGACATATGGCAGTGATAACAATGGGGAGTTCGGCAGTGGTTTTTGATAAGAATTTTAACTGCCTGTTGCCAATAAATGTTATATTTGATTCATTTAAAACTCAAAAAACTCCTGGTATCCATGTGATACATGCAGTAGATGACAGTGGGGTACAAATCTGTAACATAGCTTCCTAGACCGCTCATTACTGAATATTTATCACAGAATCACAGGGTGGATGAGGTTCAAAGGGACCTCTGGAGATCATCTGGTCAGTCAGAGCCACCCAGAGCTGGTTGCCCAGGCTCGTATCCAAACAGCTTTTGAATATCTCCAGCCATGGAGACCCTATGACCTCTCTGGTCAACCTGTGCCAGTGCTCAGTCACCCTCACAGCAAAAAAGTGTTTCCTGATGTTCAGAGGGAACCTCCTGTGTTTCGGTTTGTGCCCATTGCCTCTGGGCATGTCACTGGGCACCACTGAAAAGAGCCTGGATCTGTCTTCTGTACACCCTTCCTTCCTATTTTGTATTCATATATATTAATAAGATCCCCTTCATACATATGGAAGAAGTTGTTCTTATCTATGAATTAAACCATAAAGGAAAAGTATATGTTTATTTAGAATGCCCTATATGCTGTCCCCTTCAAATACTTTGACCATTCCAGTGAATCAGTTTCAAAGGTTAATAACATTGTCATACTTCTGGTAGCTTTTGGAGAGCAAAAAAAATAGCTTGCAGATTCAACCTAGTCATATTTTTTCTTCTTAAATTTTACTATGGCTTTTTAAACAAACATTTAAAGGAGGGTAGATTTGTTCTTCCTTCTTAAAATTATTTTTAAAAACCACTTTATGTTCAGCATTTACTTCAGCATTTTTAATAAAGGTATTGCAAACCAGCTTTCTGCCTACAAATTTTTTTTTAATGGCCAAGCAAGCAAAGTTTCAAATAGTGGGAAGCCGAATGGAAATGTTACCATAGCCCAAAAAATCGTGTTGTGCTGGGTGTCTGCTTTCTAGAATAACAGCAGTTGCCACATAAGTGCTTAAACACAATTTTCTTAAATTATATACTGAAATGTTATAAATTACCCACACATATGACACTACTATGTAGACCCAGAAAACCATTTCTGACTGAAATGAAAATACTTTAACACTTGATTTGCTGCTGAAAGGGACTGTAAACAGGTGCGGTCACAAAGCATTCTAAATGCAAAGCAGGCACTGCTCCAGCCTGTGTTGCCATCCTCAGATTTATTTTCCGTGATACCTTAAAATAACATCAATAAATCATAACTGGCAGCCTAAACTTTCCTATGAACCTCTCTGTTCCTCAGAGTTTTGTATAATGCTCTTTAACCATGACCTTGTTTTCCATTGCTTCCAAGAGACATTAAATTCTTTTACCCTCCAGAATTGAACCTCGTAGTATTTTTTTCTGGTCTGTATCACAGTGACTCACCCTGCAAATCTAGCTCTTCTATGGCAGTTCCCGGACTGTGATTGGATTTGCCAGTAAGCGGCCAAAGAAACTCAATCCTAGTACAAGTTGTGAGATTTTCTCACACAGATATGGAGACTGAGAACCTGGATCTTGGAACTGGCAGGGCTAATTTGCAGAAAAGCTGAGACAAAGATGAGTCTACAGCGTCTTTCTTCTATCCTCATCCTCAAGGTAGTCACAAGCTGATTTTAAACCTAAAGGCAGTTATAAATCCTTCTTATTTGTGACATATAGATGTTCAAAAACTGAAAAGCACCATGAAAAACAGACAAATATGTGGTAACTGTCCTAACACCAACTCACACACAGATGGGAGCTTTGAATACTTTTTCCTCTCTTGATTCATAAAATTTTATTGCAGTATTCCTGAATTTAAAAGAGAGATGTTAATGAAGGAGCTCAACAGAAATGTGACTCAAGAATAAAGCAGAAGCAGAGAAGGAAATAGCCATTCCTCTTTGGTTGCACATGCTGTCCAGTGCCCCATACAGGCTACTTGAGAGGTGGAGATCCTTCCAGCCTGGACAAGAAGAGAAGGCAGTACTGCAGAGCTCACACTTGTACCCCACAGTCCAAGAAAAGAAATGGAGCGGCTCCCCTTAAGCATAATAAGAAGGACATAGCTCAAGAAAAATTCTGATCAAAGCAGCTCAAAGGGTGGAACACTGATTCTTCTGAGATAATTAACACACTGAAGCAGCTGTAGAAGAATACCTGATTTTTAAGTACAGGCATGAGTTTACGCCTTATTCTTTTCCTTTAAAAATGTCTAATCTGCAAATAATTTTTTAATCATGACCTTCATAAAACCAGTGTTATTATATCCCTGTGTTCTAGTTTAGCCTAGCAAAAAAGTGATTTCTGTGTGGTCTAACAAGGACAGGGCACATGTTCCTTTGAGAATGGTGAATGAATCAAAGGAGGGAAACAGCAAACTTTCAGTGTGCCTTTTGAAGTGGGGTTCTGCAGTCAACCTCACTGAAGTGGAATGATGTAGGAATGACATAGGCTGCCATAGGAATTGTGGACATTCATACCTACCACTGTACCATGGTGCCTCATTAGGTGAGTGATAGTCAGGACCTCTTTGGCAAGAAAAAAAAGAAGTGTTGAAATAGCTTCGGCCATAAGGAATAGAGGCTTTCATAAATTCATCAGTCTCTGCTTGGTTTCACTGGCCCCCACTGGGATTACTTCAGTAGCCAAGTGTTGCTGAAATGAAAGAGCACTATGAAAATTGTTCCACATTTTGATTACCTGTGAGAGCAGATAATCCAGTCACAGAAAGTCTTCTATGTTGTTTTTCTTATACTACCCATACCCTTCTCATCTTTCATATTGCTTCTTCAGTTGTAATTCCTGGATGCGTAGCTGGACAGCAAGCCAGCTTTTATTATGTTCTGGTTAGCAGACCGAGTGGGAAGCATCTTGCCTATGTTGACAGATGCACATAGTCACCATGAGGTCTGCCTGGCTCTTAGCAGGGAATAGAGCTGGCTGTGCACTGGAAACCATTCATACACAATAGCACAGGACTGGCTTTGTTGACACAGCTCTCCCTCCTGAGAGGAAGCAGGTATCGGTACAACCACATGCTAACATGTCTGAACAGCTTCTGGACCAAAGCTGGCTTGGACCTAGCAGCCAAGATTCTGGAAGAGATGGTCTGTGCTTCAATGCACCTGAATATAGATGCACCTTAACTCCCAGATTCAGAAGAATTGGATTTTGAGTTACTGGGGAAATAGTAATGTTTTCTCCAGTAAATTTCCTATTATTCTGTGCTGCTGAGTCAAGCAGGCTTACTTGCTGTTCCAGGCACTCATCTCAATAGGCAGGGGTAACCAGATGCAGAATATGTATCTTTGAGTCAATAGAAAAAGATGTTTCAGTTGCCAACAAGCAGTCATAACAATAATTAAAATTCAAACCTTTTTAATGAAAGTTTATTCTAAGAGTAATCTCACATGTTCTTCATAGTGATTTTGTTATTTTACTTCTCTCAGCCACGTGACTTTTCAAATTAGATGTTACTTATATGTGGCATTTGATGGCAAAGCCATGTGGAGGCTCTTTGGGATCATGTGTGACTGAAGGGCAAAACAATCCCCACTCTAAGGAAATGAAGGGCAGCATGCTAGCTTAGCTAGAAAAAAGTCTACTCTGAATGCTAGGGTGGTGGCTGGTATTAGCCAGCATAGCATAATAACTCATGTACCCTGTATTTCTTACCCACTTTGATTTCTAAAAGATTTGTGCCCAGGAGTGAGTACACTTGGTGTTCAAGGACATTGTTACGTGGGCCAGTAAATCAGGCATAGGATCATACACTAGACTAGTGGATGGATGCTCAATAAGGGAGCATTACTCCTCCTCTGTCCTGCTAAAGAAGAAAAGGATCCTGAGGAAAAAACAGCATGTGGTCATGATAGCAAAGGCTGCATCCACAAGCAAACCTAATTCTGCTTTTTATAACTTTTAACTGCTTGACTGCAATAATATTCTTTTGAAGTTTGAATATGTGAGCAGTGCACATGTGGGTTATGCATATTTACCATGAGTCATCACAAATACATATAATTTAAACTGTTAGAATAATCATGAGGAAATACGTGTAACGGTGTTGGGTGTTCAGTATATATACCAAGGAGTACATGTGGTTTTACAATATTTACAAAGTAGATGCCATTGCTGTTACATAAAACAGACACAGTTTGCATCTCTAATGTTACTTGTATACATTTAATGCAACCTGGGGCTTAGTGGGGCTGTTTGTAAAAACAGCCCTGTATTAAATCCATCTTTTTACATTCTGGAAAGCATTAAAATTATTTCAACAGAAATTGGAGTGGAGTTAAATTGCTCCGTGGCTTATGAGGAACAAATATTGCCAGCTGAAATGCTTGGCAGCTCAGCTAAGTTTGAAATACCAGTACCAACCACAGGCATGCATTTGATCTTCCTCAGGACACTTTGGTGAAGAGGAAAGACTGAGGAGTTCTCTTGAGACTGGCTTTATAAAGACTTTCTTTTAAAAAAGAAATCAATATCAAGCCTATGTTGCTGTCACAACCTGAGTGATTTATGATTAAGCAGTTTGGGATCATCGTGGTCTTTTGAAGTGCCAGTGCGAAACTGTAGGAACAATATAATGAAATACTGTGAGAACATTGTTTAGTCTAAAGGGCAGTGGCTGGCATTAAGATCTTTTCACTATTTTCAAGTAGAAGATTTTAAATTATAACAACATAAAAGTGCTACCTAGAGGGTTTTTTCATTGAAAAGCTGTTTGTTCTTCGAGGCATGGGTGTTATATTTTTCTACATATATGAACAAAAGTTAAAAAACACAGATGATAATAATTAGTACAAAGTGTTATCCTTCAGATAAGGAATTAATTACCCAGAGCTGTTACTGCTTTAGTAGCACTTAGCTCATGAGGAAGACTCCCTTTAAACTCTGCTTTCCCCGAAGAAGGGAAGGTGAAGATGCAACTTCACTAAAACCCAAATGGATTGGATGCAACATCATTTTCCCAGGTATAGGATGAAACTAGTTAAGCACACTTGAGAGGAAGAGCTCTGCTCTTCAAGTTATTTAATCTGATATGCACTGTTCTGACAGAACTAAATTAGGGAGTGATTTCCAATGCTGTTACGCCAACAGATTTGGTGTGGCATTCTCTGGTGGAGGAGTTGTGATCATCAACAAAGAGCAGGCTGGAAGCAGTGTCAAAATTAAAACACCAGCCCAAATGCAGCCAAAAAAGCACATTTGACTGGCATCTGATACCTATTATGGCAATTCTATACTCTTTTCTTCCCCTTCCCCTTTACAATGTGATTCATACACTGCTGGCAAACATAGCATAGCTCATCTGATGTTTTACTCACTGCTGTAATTGCATTAGTTGTTGTTCAAGGAAATACACTGTTTTCTTTTTATATTGATTACCTTAAATACAGATAACAATACTGTTTGCTCCAACTTTCTGGCATTCCCAGTAGATGGTGGCTAATAGTTCTTTCAACCCTACAGAAAATGAATATCATACACATTTTCCTTTACTTTCTGAGCTGCAATTCCTTGCAATCCTCCTGCAGTGCCTAGAATACATTATTCACACCTTTGCCTTTGAAACACAAACTTTTAGTTCTAAGGCATCACGGAAAAATGGAGTGGGAGGGCTACTACATGGTTTAAGAACTTCATATATAGGACTTCATGTATAGTAAGCAAGAAACTGCCAACTCCCTCTAGCCACTGTTTCTCTCTTTTTTCTTTCTTGCTTTCCTTCCTGCTCAAGTGGCACCCCTGGCTGCACTGAAGAGTGAAGAGGGATGAAGAAAAAAAAGAGGTAGAAAAGAAAGTTCCAAAATAGCCACACATGGTCTTTTCTTTCCCTTCCTTTTCTCACCCTTGTTTCTGACACAACAAGTACCTCTGCCAACAAGATAGCAGAAATGAACTGCAGAGGATATTTTCTCTTCCAGTCAAATAAAATAGCTGTTTTCCCTTGCAAATAGACAGTTAAGTAAAGGAATGTCATCTAAATGTAAAGTGATAATTCTTTATAGAAAACTGAATGTACAAAGCAGGGGAGACTATAGCTTTTCAAATGGGCTGGATGCGAGCGGTCTCAAACTGCCAAGGTCAGCAAAAGATACTGCAATACTCTACGCGAGGGACTATCGAGTGCTCTGGCACTGTGGTGGCCCATGGCAAAGGCAGGTTCTCAAATGCTTGGCTGGAAGGACTGGTGTTCCTGTTACAATCAATAGGATCAACCCTTTAGCATTTGAGTCAACAGACAGTCTTGAGGAAAAACTTTATATAAATATGCCCTTAAGTTTATTGAACTGTATTGAACTGTATACAACAGAACTGTGTGCTGTAAACATCTGTAGCACTCAAATACACTAGCCTGGTTTGGAAACTGATACCATGGACTGAGTTCTCCACTACATTCAACCCCACATTGTCTCTGCTAGACTGCGCAAGGCCTGCTTAAAATGATCCTGTTATTACGTGATGGGATTTTGTATGCAACTTTGATGAGAAACCAATCAAGTTATACACAGTGAAGAATACGTTCTTTCCATATCATTAATTCAGTCAAGATTTACAATTTTTTTTTTGCCTTTTTTTTAAAATTTAAATAAAGTGAAAGCATTCTTCCTGGAAACACTATCATATTTGCTTTTTCAGATGAACAAGAAATTAAACCATGAAATGTACAGTTCTTAATTAAGAATTCTTGAGTAATTGCACATTATTTTGGCATTTCAGATCAGGTTTATGCCTTAACATTTAATGACTATTTTATTATGTTTACACACAGGGAATGTCCTAGAACTGTGTCATTCTGTGACATATAGCACGTATTCTTCATGTCTGTAACTTTTTTTTGCTCAGGTAGTAATGTCTTTTTCTACAAATCAAACACAAAGCACTGATAATGAAAATGAAATGCCTAGGGCAAAGGTTTCATCAAGTGTCAGCAATTTATGGAGATCAAGTTGAAAGTGAACATAGACAGAATTATGAAGAAGTACCATTTTTATTGGAGCATTTAAGACTATTGAAGCCAACATTCTTTTGCTTTGGTGGAGGTGGATTCATTCCCTACTCTTATTTTAGTAACAGATTTTTCATCCAGCAATATTAAAATAGCTCCACACCTCACAAATCCTCTGCAGCACAATTCTCGCCCTCCTCCTCTTTCCTGGAATTGGTGGTGGACTGCTTTCTCTACTGAGATTGGGACCTACTTATAGAAAAAGAAAGGGAGGCTTCATTAACTCCCTGAATTTTCATTTGGGTCATCTCAAATGCTTATTCTAGTACTGATTTATACAAGCTGAGGTGGGGGAAGGAGATGGTATTGTTTATGCAATTAGATAATGCCTTAAAAATGAGTGCACAGCATATGAAATCAGCATTGTGTTACACAGCAGACCTCCCCTTTTGTCAGGTAATTGAAGCAGGGAGGCATTTATACCCTTATTGCGGTCATGGATGTGGCCATACTCTAGTGTAGAGCTATCCAGGCTAGCTGTGAATCCCATAGACTGCTGAGGGAATTAAGGGTGACACAAAACACAAAGGGGGCAGCAGATTTGTCCATTATTTGGCAGAGCTACTAAGTGCATCTCAGACTATGCGTAATGTTAAAGCTATTTTTCAAGTGTTGGAAGTCTTAAAATCTAAATATGGTTTCATTCTTGCAAAATTTACAAATTTAGTCTGAATTTGCTGATTAGTTGTGAATCGATTTGTTTTATATGTCTACATCCATATAACTATAGGTGGAAAATGTGCTTTAACCAACAGATTTCAAAAGTATGTTTGAGATGCCTGAATTTACACTTTGACATTGTTAGCGGAAAAAAAGGATTGCTTCACCAGCTTTCTTTCTGCCAAGGGCTATGTGAAAATGGAGTAGAATAGGTCTGACATGAGGGCTTTAGAGGCATCGCTTTTATATCCACGTGTTTATATATCCATGTGGCTACATAAACCATCTGACAGGCAGGGCCTTCAAGTCCTCAGTCCACTCTAAACATTTGACTCAGTGTCTTCCACCTCCTTCATGAGTGCTGTCAGGCTGTAAGATTTTGTGAGGTGAAGTGTTAGGATACTCCCATTGTAACTTCTCTGCTTTGCATGAACTATTTAAAGAGTAACGTAAGAAGAGTTACATAAGTACATAAGGATAGGAATTGCCCTTTTCTGTGGTCTCCAGATGTTTGTCTGGCAGGTGGGACACTAGAGATTCATCTCACTTTGCTTTAAACAGCCACTGTGTCTACATGTCTCCATGTTACACTCGTGCCTCCTGTCAGGACTTGTTCCACATTCAGGAAAAAGAAATAGAGATCCTAAGTTTAAATCACCTGAGCTGTTACAGCATGCCTGAAAGGAAGATGGTGGCTGTAGAGGCCTCAACCCTGTGATTGTCCCAAAGTGGAAAAGAGCGTAACGGCAATTATCCAGTCCTAGTTAAGAGTCAGAAACAAGCTCTCTTTAGATGTTTAGATCATACAGGTATATAGAATAACTGGTATTTGTATTTAATTTTCTCACTTTTGTCTCTCAAAAACACGTGTAGCTGTCTATACTAGACATTATGAATAAATGTTTGCATTTGCATTTTATTTGCCCTGGCTTAAGACTAACTGGAAATAGCAAGGCATATTCCTCAGGCAAGACCATGACAAATATATAAACTGGACATCTTGGACACTTGAGCAAATGTCAATATCTGCCCAGCTCAGCACCCATTGGTTTTAAAGAGTAATAGAATATTTGTATGATCTGTATGTGTCAGGTGGAGATCTGGCATTGTAAAGGGCAGTGTAGTCAGAAGGGTCCTCTGTGACATTGAAGGTTGTCTGGCACAGAGTAAAAGAGCTTGCTGGCATAAGGGGTGGACACACATTTAGGTCCTGAAGGTCAAAGGAAGATGTGCTTATTTTAGATCTTAAGATGAATCAAACCCTCAAAGTGCTTATTTCTTGCTGTTATTTAAAGGAAGCTGAGGATATCTAGATGTAAACATCTGAATTTAATCAGATTAATCTGATTTTTGTGTAATGATTAATGCTATTCACAGTGGGTGTAAAAACATCACAGTAAAGGAGATCACTTTTTCTCTTAGAATGGCGTATAGCCTGGTTGTTAAGGCATTTTCTTGAAATGACCTCAAAATTGTAGTAGCTGGACCTATTTTTCCAAGTATGAGTGAAAAGTCTAACGAACTAGTAAGTAAAAGGGAGAGGAAGAGAACAGCAGCAGTTTAAGGAATTTTTATTTTGTGACTCCTCCCTTCTTTGTTTTACTTAGAGTACATGAAATATGTAAATACTCAGAATACATGAAATCTTGGGCCAAATGCAATATGTTCTATTGTATTAAATTTTTTTTAGTTCATTTTCATTACATCAAGGGTGAGAAACAAAAATATTTATAGTTTGATCCAAACTTTTTTCCAGCATGGCTGTTAAACAGAGAAAGCATCTATTTAAAGAACCATAAAGTCCTGATATTGATCTCATACCAGACTAAAACAGGAATGACTCCAATAAGGTTATTTAGGTATGTTGGTATAAAATGGTACTATATAAATGAAAAGGTGAATCAGGCCTTGATAACAGCCCCTATGTAGAAGAAACATGCTGAAACCTCATCTAGACAGGAGGAAATGGATAGCAAAGCTCATACCAAGAAGATATTCCAATAGAATTTAACTGTTCCAGACAAGTTCCCATGTGAAAACGTCATTTCAGAAATAAAATAGCTTTATTCCAAGCTTATCCTGGTTTCAGCTGGGATAGAGTTAATTGTCTTCCCAGTAGCTGGTCTAGTGCTATGTTTTTGAGCTAGGTATGAGAAGAATGTTGATAACACACTGATGGTTTCAGTTGTTGCTAAGTGATGGTTAGTCTAAAGTCAAGATTTTTTTGGCCTCTGATGCCCAGCCAGCAAGAAAGCTGCAGGGGCACAAGAAGCTGGGAGGGAACAGAGTCAGGGCAGCTGACCCAAAGTGGCCAACGGAGTATTCCATACCATGTGATGTTTTAGGAACTGGGGGGGGCATCGCCGCTCGGGGAGTTCCGGGTGCGTTGGTCAGCGGGTGGTGAGCAATTGCGTTGTGCATCACTTGTATATTCCAATCCTTTTATTATTACTGTTGTCATTTCATTAGTGTTGTTGTTATCATTATTAGTTTCTTCTTTTCTGTTCTATTAAACCGTTCATATCTCAACCCATGAGTTTTAGTTCTTTTCCCGATTTTCTCCCCCATCCCACTGGGTGTAGGGGGGTAGTGAGTGAGCAGCTGCATGGTGCTTAGTTGCTGGCTGGGGTTAAACCACGACAAAGCTAAAGCTAAATCAGGTAAGCTGATTCTACAGTCTTAATTGCAAAGCAATTATTCTGGATTAAAGTCTTTTTTATGCTGAATTAGTGTCCTCACAGGGAGCCATTATATAATGGTTATTGTGAAGATGTTATCTCAGACAGCTACCAGTCAAAGCAACCCTTACCCAGTGCACATTCCTTCCCTTTTTTAGTGGGTGACCATCTTTTTTTTTCTGCATTCTCTTTTGTTCTTTATAGCAATTTTCCCCTTCCCTTACTTGTTTTAGATTAATTTTAGCTCTTCAGCTTTCTTATAAGTCTTCATTACAGAGAGAAGTCTATATGATTTTTATTTCTCATTCAGACCAACTTACACAATAAAGAGAAACAAAATCTGTTGAGGACAGAGATTGCTTAGATATCTTAATGATTTGTGATGTCAGTGTCAAAAATAAGAAGAGCAGTGACACAGCTAGATAAACCAATGCTCTGGTTTGGAGGTTTGCACTGACATATGATCCTTCAGAAAAAAAGGATTTAAACAGAAAATATAGTTCAGATGATACAGATGGGTCATAAAGCACAATACATTGTTCCTTTCTATTCTGGGCAATTGATCTTATAGCTACGTCTTCCCAGAATGGGGAGAACATGGAAAATTACCATGATCATGTATTCCTCATTGATGAAGTCTTTGAACCCAATTTGGAAGGAGTCTTGGTTATATAGAACTGTAAGGGTCTGAAAAACAAGACATAGATGAGGGACTTGTAGCTGAATAGAAACATGAGAAAAGCTGTATGGATTCAGATGAAAGGTCTGTTTTGCTTAGTACCCTGTCTCCACAAGTGGCCTTAAAAGTAAGCATGAAGGAAGAAGAACAGAGCAGGCACGTGTAACATTTCCCTAAGTATTCTTATAGCTACTAACTATTTTTATCATCCCTTACACCTAATGTGTTCTGCCTATTGAGTAACCGCAGTTGATCTGTATTCGAAGTACTTGTTTGATTTCTCCTTAAAACAATGCAAACTCTTTGAATGGGATTTCTCTCTGATGGAGGTCTCCATTCATGATCCACAGCCACCTGCTCTTATTTGTTTTGCTCCCAATTACTGCTGGTTTCATCTGCAGACCCTCAGTTCTTGTCTTGGAAGAGACAGCTGTCAGGCAGTTTGGCTTCTCCATGCCGTTCATGATCACATAGACCTCTTTCATCACCAGTGACTTGTAACCACAGACTGGCAGTCTGTATAGCAAAACCAATCACCAACAGGAACCCCTGTACCTACAAAGTTAATGTGTCCTTCTTTAAGTTGTTTTCAGGCATAACTTTAGGGGGCAGGGGGGAAAGCTGTCCTCATAGTGGGAAGTCAGACACTCAAGAGGAAATCACTCTCTAGAACTGGAAGTTCCCTGAGCTTTGTTACTATTTCTTGGGCCTGGAGTGGTTTACACCATCACTTCACCCTTTTGTCTTTCATGTGGTCTCATGGCATATTAGACACCTTTCCTGGTTAATAATGACCACTAGAAGACACTTCTTTCTCTCGCACTCTTCCGTTACTTTCTCTGAAACAATACATGTGGGTCAAGGAATACTCCTTGCTACTCTTTATAGTGTGAATGGGGACACTGGTCACCCTATGCTTTCTGATCATTACTCTAAAGGACAATGCTAATACACATAAAAGTATTCATTTACACTATTTAAAACAGACTGCATAGTCACAAGTTTTAGAGGAAGAAGTGAAGAGGAACAAAAGAAAGTGATGCATGTCTTCCATTAGCATATGGATGAATTAGCCTCACTCCATATGGTCAGGCAGCCAGAATGAAAGATGCGTCCCAGAATTCCTCACTGTGAGGGGAGTTATATGAGGTGCTTGTCCTCATATCACCCTACTTATTCACATGCTTATGAAATAGACTTGAGCATCCAAGCAGACTTAGGGAACTAGATTTCCTTTCCTAGTCTTATATCTGGGGATGGATTCAAATTCAATCTTTGAATCATCCACTTATGATTCATAGACTCATTTGTGATCTGGGCTTTCCTCCCATCAGCCCATTGCCT
>VYZV01027333.1:55598-71104 GCA_013401275.1 Pandion haliaetus | reverse complement strand
CCCATGGGAGGGACGCCATGCTGGAGCAGGGGAAGAATGTGATGAGTCCTGCCTCTGAAGAGGATGAAGCGTCAGAGATAATGTGTGATAAACTGATCGTAACCCCCATTCCCCGTCCCCCTGCACTACTCAGGGGGAGGAGGTAGAGAAATCAGGAGTAAAGCTGTGCCCGGGAGGAAGGGAAGGCTAGGGGAAGGTGTTTTTAAGATTTGATTTTATTTCTCATTATCTTACTTTGATTTGATTGGTAATAAATTAAATTCATGTTTCCCATACTGAGTCTGTTTTGCCCATGATGGTAATTAGTGAGTGATCTTCCTGTCCTTATCTCAACCCATGAGCCTTTCGTTATATTTTCTCTCCCCTGTCCAGTTGAGGAGGGTGAGTGATAGAGCAGCTTTGGTGGGCACCTGGCACTCAGCCAGGGTCAACCCACCACACTATCACTTCATTTGTGAAATACTCACATATCAACTGTATTATCTTTTTACTAACAGTAATACAAAGATTTCTGTATGTAATCCTGGGAATGTGACCCAGTAACATAGAGCTGTAGCTATGTTTTCGTTTCCCTTATTAATGAAGAAGGACTCTGGGCAGAAAAAATTCTGTATCCCTTTCTTGTCTCAGCATAAAAACTAGAGAAATTTTGTTCTAGGAAGATATACTAGGAAATTTTCTGACAGGTAGTTTCGCCACAGGGAAATGGGATTCTTGACCACCTGGCTCCCTAGCTTCTTGGTGGCTCATGTGACAGAGTCTGATAGTTGGGCTATCCCTGCAGTTCCCTGGTCCTGTGACACCCCCAGGCAGATGCAGGCAGCAAGCCTCCCGGGCGCTTCACCAGCTCCCACGCTCCAGTGCTCCTCAGCAGGCTGTCATAGAGCGAGGGAGCCTTCAGAGCAGAATGAGTTTCAGGAACACAGACATGTTGCTGTAGCTGAAAGAGAAATTTTGGCTCTTCATCCCCCCAAAAAGCCCTTTCAAAACATCAAATCTTTTTTGCAGAAATGAAGTTAAGCTTCCCAGCCAGGTGGGTGTCTGTGCTGAAGATCCATCCAGTCTTGACTAAGCTTTTTAGTCAAGTCACAGGGCATGCAGTAGTGGCTTTGTAGCCTAGGAAACCTCATCTGAGGCAGAGCTGTCTTCAGATTTTCCAAAGCAATGGGTAGCGGGTGTCCCAAAGATGGTACAGGTGTCAGAAAACTGCTTTCTCCTATTTTTTAAAGAAGCTGATGACTCCATAGTACATTCCTACCACATTGACTCATGGAAAGACAGACGACCTGAGAAAAATCATGAGAGTAAATGAATATTACAGTTGTGCTGTATTCCCTGGAGAAAACACATGTTTTTGGTGTTCTCCACTCACGGGAGTGTGTTTGGGGGAAGTGAGCACATTTGACTACATATATCAGTGTCTGCACCCGTTCTGTAAAATGTTTATTACTTTTCTTTATATGAAGAGTTGTTTTTTGGAAATTATGAGGCAGTATAATATATAGTGCAGATGATACTAAATATGATTAACATTTAAATCGTTGCAGTCTGACAACAAGGATTACCATAATGAAGGGGCAAAGATGTGCAATGCAAAAATCAAGTCCAAGCAACAGCCTTTTTAGATCTCGACCAGGTCTAAAGAGAAACATACACATGTGTTAGTCATACATCTTTGAATTAGAGACATGTGTTTGCACACCTCTGAGAAAACAGATGACATTCTCACATCCAGTTCAAGTAATGGCATATATTTTTGTCTATGAGCAGGGCTCTACCTCATTTTGCCCACAGCATTTCTCCTCTTCCCTTTCATTTATTTTTCGTGTTCAGTGTGTAAATGACTAGGACCAAGCCAGGTACTAGAAAAGGACCCAGACAGGTACTAGACAAATGGAGGTAAGAGTTTCCACCCTGAAAAGCTAATTCTATAAAAAGAGGAAACAAAAAACCCATAAGATAAACAAATGGCTGATGGACAGAACATGTGAGCAGCTCAGCTTCAAACACTGAAGTTCAGTGCATTAAATAACTTGCTTTTGGTTTGTAGTTTACATTGTAAGAGAAGGTTGTGCTTTGTTAGCTGGAAGATGGTAGAAGGTGTTGGAGATGAAGAAAGACAGGAAAAAGAAAATGGCACAAGGTCTGGCATGCTGAGTGTGAAACCTACAGGGGCAGCAGTGCCTGAAGGTCCCTGCTGAAGATGACTGCCTGGTGCCCGATTTCAGTCTCTTTCCTGCAAGTTGGCTGGCTGGGAAGAGCAGAGGGACTGCATGAGACTTACTCCAGTAGAATTCATTCTCAGTGTCTGCATTGGGGCCAGGGAAGGTATGTTTAAATAGTCAAGGACTTCCCTAAAAAGCAGAATCTTCTCAGCAGCTTTGGAGGTCTATTGGCACCACAAAAATAGTAGAAAGAAGACTTCAGCGTACGTTAATGTGTTACATAAATAGGTTTTATCTTATCTATAGCCTTTCCTTGATTGATACACACCATATACAGGACATTCCTTGAAGGACAGTGTGTTGTACCACAATTTTAGGTGGACAAGCAGTAATAGTAAGACCTTTGAACTTTCCAGCCATATGTAGTACACTGATTTATTGTCATGGGAAATAAAACAGAGTAACAAAGCAGTTTGTGTTGCACAAACAAGTAATAGCTTCTTCTTCTTTACCACCTTGTCAGACCTTCAGTCACAGGACAGGGCGATTCCTGTAACTCGCTTGGTGGTTTTTCAGTCTTCAGTTCCCACCTTGGTTTTGCTCAGCCTCTCATTTTACTGTGGTTTTACTCTTGATTACAATATCATTAGCATCCAGCTGTCTACATTTAAGTGTCCTTAGCACAGAAGATCCCAAATAAAGCTAATTACTGTATATTTTAAAATTTCTTTGCTGCAAAATTTTGCATCTCCTTACTTGCCACAGTATTGTACACAATTTAACGTTGTCTCAGATTTCTTGACCATATTTTTTTAAGGTAGTCAGATGTGTGAATGGACTACACTTGCTTGTATAGAACTGGAAGAGGTAAGAAAGAATGAGGAAGAAGGTAATATGTAACCTTCTCATTTAAGCTGAAAGGAATCTATGTAAACAAAATGGCTTCATCTATCTTCAGGTCCAAAGTATCAGTTATTCGCTTCAAAATGCACCTAGAGAAAATAATCTCAACTATAGTTAGGTGACACTGAGCTCATAACTGGCAGTTGCAATGCAGGAAACAGACCTCAGAATTATCACTGACAATTATCTGGAAACGCCATTTCAAAGTGCAAAGGCATCCAAAGAAAGCCAATAAAGAACTGGTCATATCAAGAGGACCATTGAGGAGAAAAAAAGAAAAAAAAACATGAAATAAACCCACAGCAACAGAAAACCTCATCTCCGATCAGATAAAACCTCTGTGCACTCACACCTTCAGTGCTGTGTGAGGTTCTGGTGCCCAGCCTCAGCCCATCCCCATCCTTAGGAGGAGCCCAATGCCTGGGGCTGGGGCTGCCCTGCTGTTGTACGAGGTCATGGAGGCAGACAATGTCAAAAGGTTCAAAAAATAAATGAGTAGATTTTGGGGTGTCAGGCTGAGAGATACCAACAGGAATGCGATTTCCCTGTCACTGCTAATCCAGTGTGGGTGGATGCTGGGGGCTGCCATGGGGTGCACCACAGACAATAGCAAAGCTGTGTGCTCCCCTGCTGCCAGAGACAGCGTGGTTCCTTCAGTGGGCCACCAGTTTGTCCCTGTCAGGCATTTGTTATGCTCTTGTGAAGGTACAGAGGGGTATAGTATCCACTCCAGAAACCCCAGGAAATCTGGAAGAATCTTATGTCAAAAAAGCTGATGGCTTAGGTCTTACCTGTGTCATTCAATCCTGCCCTTGGCAGTGTGGGTTCAGGAGGGCCTGCTGCCTGCCGTTAGTCCACCATTGCCTCAGTGGTGCAGCTGTTCAGCTTCAACAGCTCTGCTGCTTCATGTTGGCTTCTTTATCCAGATGTGCTGAGTAATCTGCAGCGCCCTCAGACCCCGAGCTCCGGTGCAGCAGTGAACTGCCCAATTAACAAGGAGTTATTTTAACCACATCTCTCTCTTTTGGGCTGTATCTGAGAGCAGAAGCCGGTGATGCCTCCTGGGAAGAGGCACTCTGGTTTGCTGTTTCTTTATACCTCATGCTGACACTATTCCAGGAGAAGTGCATTGCAAAGGGCCCCTGGCCTGAACAGAGGCCCTGTCTTTCCTTTAACCTCCTGGCTGACATTAGTGCCAGCTCTGCCTTCCTCTTTACCATACAGCCCATAAACCTGAAGGACCAGAAAAAGAAAATCCTCCATTCCTGTACTTCTTTTCCTCTCAGAAAAGGAAGAAACACGCTAAGAGTAATGGGGCGTGCTACATACTTTGTCTGCACAGCAAAAGCATGACAGAGAACCCCAGAACTCATTAAGTTACACAGAAAGTGTGGCCAGTTTGATGCTGTCCCTCCACTTTAACTGCAAATACTTTTCTGTATGTATAATTTGTTCATGATAATTATATGAACATGAAAAAGGAGACCATCACCAATAGATAACATTTCAAATTTCATCATTTAATCAGCTGCTATTGCTGTCCATTTAAAACCATTTGGACTACCTCCTCTTTTTTTGTTTTTTTCTTCTTTCAGAAAATCAGCTGTGATATTTTCCACATAAAGCAGAAGCAGAGTGGAAGCGCTGCCTGCGGTTAATCTCCTATTCTTGGTTGACATGTACGCTGGCCCCCAGATCACTTGGAGCCAGCTTGCTGGCTGGGCTAATGGCATTTCCAGACGTGCCTCCTCTCCCTGCGGCCGCTGTTCCTCACACACCCTCAGAACTCCCAGAAAGCATGCCAGAGAAGGGGTTGCCCTTCAGAAAAGCTTATCAGAAAAGGAGGTTAAGGAGAAAGATGAATCTGTACTTCCCCAATCTTTAAAGGAAGGCAGTGACCTCTCCACCTCCAGGACTGTCCTTTCTCAGCTCCGGCACAAGGCAACGGTCTCAGTTGTAGCACTGAAGCTGTCATTTGATAGTGGCTTGGGCAGTGCAACAAAATGAACCCTGGAACACGCTTGTCTGTGCCAGATTTGGACTGGAAGCTACGCGTATTGAGGAATCAGGCTGACCACATGCCGATGCACCATTGTATGGAGACGCAGCCAGAAACTCAAAATTACAAGTTTGTGAGGGTTTGTAAGAGTATGAAACAGACAGAAGCAAAGGAGGTGCCGATTTTCTATATTGCTTTCAAAACTTTTCATAAAGTGAGTTGAAAAGAGTTTACATTCTTAAATTACTCTAATGTATCTTTTAGCATACTAAATAAGCTATTCCTGGAATTTAAAGACAGACAACATTGGTCATTAAATTATAATCAAAATAGATCACAAAATCTGAAGCTCCTATACTTCGACCAAATTCAAGGGACGCTTGCATTTCTACCAGTAGCACAAAAATATATCTTAGATTGTATTCCTTTACACCTCCTAAACACTTGATGTGGTTTAACCAACTGCTGCCTTCACTTACCAGCAGCCTTACAAAAGGTAATGACACAGTGATGACTGGTGCTTCAGCAGACATGGGCTATTAAAGCACAGCTGAATGTCACCTAGTTGTACTGACCCACCAACACAACAGAAACAAACAAATCCTTGCAACCACTTCAGTCAAAATTAAGTCATGATCTTCCAGAAGCACAAACTAACTATTTCCAAAAATAGTAGGCTGAGACTCAAACTCATGAATTATCTTGTCAATGAAAGAGTGGCAAAAGACCTAAATACTTTTTGAACATGTTACTTTTCGTAGACATGTGGCAAAACAGACACGTAGCAACAAAGCATAGAGGTATTTTTAACCTGCAAAGGGCCTTGGTAACTGGCTGAAAGTCTACTTGCATAATTCATGTTAGCAGCACCACAAATTATAGCTGACACTTCTACTGCAGCCTGTGCTGTTTTTTCCTATATGCATGAAATAGTGCCAAAATATCAAAAAGACCCACATTTTCTTTCTAATGGGTTGTGTTCAACTGCAGCTTCCTAATAACTTTTTAACTCTGCAGGGTTTCTTCTCTCTAATTTTCCAACCACAATTGCAAATAAAGAAACATTCTCTCAGTTGTGCTCATTGCTATTTGTTTAGATTATTAGAACTAAAATACTGAGATCTTTCAAAAAGAATGTTTGTGAAAAAAGTGATAACAAAATACCCTTTAGTAACTTTAAATAAAAGCAAGCACTAACGTGAGAAATCATGTATAGTTAAAACTTAATTGCCTTTTACAACCTTTTTTGCCTTTTAAGCATTATTTCACTTTTTAAAGGCAATAGATACCTGAAAACAGCTCCTCAGCTCTATAAGGCTAAAGAGCTCATCTGAAGAAGGATGGGCTACTAGAAGCAAACAAGGGGATGTTTTTTCCCATGAACAAATTAACACAAAGGATTTTCCACTGCATAAACTGTGGCCATAGCAAAGTTTGGGGGGAAACTGAGAAAAAGCATTTGACAAAGTTTTTCTAGGTCTTAGAAATCTTAAGTATCTTATAGTCATTCAGGGGAGCTCTTTTCAAAGTCTGCTCCACACTCTGACATGTATGCTTATTAATGAATTTTCAACATATGTAACCAAAACTGTATCATTTTTTTGTACTGGATCCTCTCTGCATTCTTTTCACATATCTGCATCTCTTCTGAAGTCTCAGTCTCGAAAAATGAAAATTATTTTCCAACTGAGGTCATGCCAGCTTTGAGGATAGCAAAATATTAATTTTGCTGTCTCATATATGATAGTCTTATGCATTTGCCCTTTTTTGGAGTAAGATCACATTTTTGATGTTTTGAAACCAAACAAATGTATTTATGTACATATATATATGTAGGTGGATGTCACATTCATTAACCTCATGTTAGACAGGAAAGGTAAATTTCCTTCTTTGTGTGGTGTTGATGACAGTATTGCTACATAGCACAGAAAGGGCTGCACTTTGTAGAAGTGTAGATAGTGTAGTTAGTCTGGACATTTTTATCTGCAGATTCAGTGGGCAGGCGAGTAAGTGGATCAGAGAATAAGTAAAATTTCCTTCAGCAGACATTTTTCAGAGTGAACATGTCAGGGTTGATCTGGCTGTGTTTGACGCTGCCTCAGAGAAGGAGACTGGAAGTGATAAACCCTGAACACTCTTCATTTCTTTAATTCTCTCTTGTGATGATTTGGCCACAAAGGAGCTGTAATTCAGATTTGTCACTTCTCACTCTTTTCATATTAACTTTTTCATATTAACAAGACTGTGCCTTTTATAATGTATCTGGGGCCACATGACCTCCATGTTACATTAAGGGAGGTGAAGTTTAGGCAAGAAAAAAAGACTTTTGAAGAAGATAGGGGTACAAGCCTCTACAAGGCAATGTAACGCAATGATGAAATGCAGTGTGATGCTGAAATGATTATTGGAATTTTTCCTAAAAATCTGTCAATATACATGAAATGTTACAAACATGAGGGCAGCATTGAATCAGACAGGCTTCATTTAGTTTTGTAGGTGTAACAGATTTCAACTGAGAATAACCTCTGTGCCTTCAGAAAGAATGTCAAGTTATATTCCAGCATATTGCATCTATGTGCATTTGCTATGTGAGCTACTTTAATTTTGGCCTTTTACAAATATAATGAAAATAAATCTAACCCTTATATTTACAGTGTCTGTGTGCAGAGCATGGCGTTCTGTTCAATCCTTTTAGCACAAGGAAGCTGGACCACCTAAGGTACATGTAACCTGAGAATCAAGGGAAGGACTGACATGGCCTCGAGTATGATTACAGTTCTAATGGTAAGATGTAGGCATCTAGCTCCCCATAGAATCAATGGAAAGAAGTAAGAACCTCCACCTTATTTTATGGGTCTTTGGTTAAATGCCTACCATAATTACCATAAAGAGCATGAACACCCCTTCTGAAAAGAATACAGATGTATAATCCCTGACAAAAGCCCATACTGGAAGGATTTTGGAAACTAAAAGGAGCCAACAGAACCACATCAGCATTCAAAAGATGGTTTCTTAACAGCTCCCAGAAATATTCACCATTCCATTAAAAGAGCTGATTTGGAAAGACCATATTTGTACCCTCAGCTTAAATTTCCCACGTCCTGCTGTGAATGCCGTTCCTTTGAGAAAGGAACACTCAAGTTTGCATCATTGGAATCAAACATTCAAGAAATGTAATGGGGGGAAGCAGAGGCGTCAGCGGATGGCAGCTTGCTTAACCCAACCACTAGATGAAAAGCAAATGTATTAAGAGCTCTGACGTCAAATGACAGGCATCTTTCCAAGAGAAATTCTGTCAGAACTTCATATAAATCAAAAGACAGATTGTGAAGCTTTTTATTGGCAATTGCACTTGTTCATGAAGTAAGATAAATTAATAGGGAGCAGAAAGGTAAGCCAAAAGGCATCTTCATTTTGCAGACCTTGCCTTGCAGCTCTGGAATTTCCTGAACTGACAATTGTTAAGAAAATCCAGGGATGGTGTGTTCACAACCACGATTAGCTGCAAAGAAAATTAAATTGTAATCACAAGAAGTGCTTCCTAACTAGCTATTTAGATGGAATTCGAGACAAGGGAAAGCATGGGGAAAAGGTGCATTTTAGCCAGCTTTGCACTTCTCTAAAAGTGGTCACAGCCAGGACCTTAATGCCAAGGAAATTTAGACCTGTTCTAAACTACTTATGCCTTTGGACGGCTTTCTCTGAGTTTTATGGTGGCATGTAGTTCGGCCAGGAATGCAAATTGTGATCTTGGGTTCAAAAACTCTCTGGAGACTTTTCCAGACTGTCGCTGTTATGACAATTGGAAAGCAAACAAGTGTTTCAGTAACAGCAGTCCAAGGGACAGCCTGTCCTCAAAATCACTGCTGCAAATGCAACTTTATTTGCCCGAGCCTAGATTGCTTCTCCAAGAGAGAGCTGACAGAACTCACAGACAGAAGATAAACACTACAGCTGATATGTCAATAAATATCTTGAAGAAGGCAAAATTTATTGCTTTTTTAATGTCTAGTCTAGCCTGGCAGTTTTAAAGTACCTGAAAAAAATATTGTTACATAATTTTCCTAGTACTGTAGGATAAATATTCCCAAATCCACATTTTTTTAATTCAAAATTATTTCACTAAACAAAATATAGTAAAGAACTAGTAGACAGACACTGCCAAAGAGTGATTTATCTTTCCCTCAGAGAGATATCCTCCCAAGGTGCCTACCTCTCTCCTTTGACTATAGAAATCTACAGAGGAAACCTGAATTTAGGCAACAAACTTCAGGTTTGAGATGTGGTTTTAGACTATTTATGCTGGAAGCTGCTGATGGAAAAAGATCATAACATTGCCTTCATGCTTATATGTCTTGCATATACCTGTGTTTTCACTGGTGGGTTACATTTGACTTGACAGTGTCATTGTTGCATCTGCCTGGTTCTGTGAAAGAACTTAAATATTTTTCTTCATCTATTCTAAACAAACAGAAGCATTTGCACAAAGTTTTTACCTTTACCTGGTTTTTTAGTTACTTTGTTTTCACCCTAAATTGTTTATGTTGTTTTACAGAAATTACACCTCAAATTTGGAAAATGCATAATGCTTCTAATTAAAAATTGTTTGGTTTAGGAGATCCTTGCTCTTGAGGGAAACCTCAAACTCAGCAACAAAATGCTGAGTATGGAGTTGTGAAACGACAAACACTCATTGTCTGAAGAATGAATGTTTATGAAAAATCACAAAAGTAGAGAAAAAGCTAAGAAAAACTTGATATAACCATTCAATAAATATTTGTATAGCTAGCAATTATATTTCTTTTTATTATATTACATTATTATAATATTCTTATTTATGAATAATAAACCTGTGTTATAGTTAAAAACTTCTCAGAGAAGTTTCATCAGTTCAGAATCTGGTATGATGAATTTAATTTAATATAATTTTAAATAATAGATTTGCTGGATGGACTTGGTAAAAATCTCTGTGGTGTTTTAACACACAGCATTAAAAACAGAAAAAAGATTTACAAAGATTTCAGAATATGCATCTTCCTCATTGTAAGGGAATATGACAGAGGTGTACCCTATTCTAACTGCAAGCTTTCATCAGGAAGATCACTATATTTTAGGTGCTTGACATAAAAATCTAATGAGAAAAACATGGGAACACCTTGGTTACTTCATCTACCCAAGCACTGAATCAAGGTGTTTCTACAAAATAGTCTTTGTGTCCATGACATGCTTGTGTGAGTTCATCTGGAGTCCTTGAGGTGGGAATGAAAACTTCCTAGGTCCTACCTACCTCTTCAACAACATGAGGGAGTGGAATAAATGACGCTGACTTAGCTGGGCCAACAATACAAGACTTGACTCACAGAAAATGGTATAGTTTTTGGCCTTCTCTTTTGCTCGTTGAGAAATGAAGAAGTTCGCAATAACAGCATCTGAATTATGATCAAGGGCCCTTGCTGAGAGGAACAGGCAATTTGTATTTTTTGGAACTGCTCCCTGAAGCTTTAACATTCTTCATGGTTTCTTAGACATTTTTACATTATTTGTAAATTATGTTCACAGTGCATGTTTGGTAGCTTTGTACTTTTTAACTTTAGCACCTGTGGTTCTAATGAGGGCTGGAAACCTATTAACGTGCTATGATTTGCTGGTACAGATAATTTCCACCAGAATGGGTCAGATGCTCCCATTTAACCACAGGTGATAATAGAAGCTCCTGGGTGTTGATGCTGAGACAAAGGCAGCCAGTTGGAAGCAAACCTTGACTTGGATGGCATGGTGGGTGAAGGGGGACTCGGTCTCCAGTATGCAGGTCAATTATTTCCTCTGTACTTTTTCTCATTTGGTATAAGCACTAGAGAACAGAGATACAACTGTAAAAAACGAAGAG
Organism: Pandion haliaetus; assembly: GCA_013401275.1. Classification (NCBI taxonomy): domain Eukaryota; kingdom Metazoa; phylum Chordata; class Aves; order Accipitriformes; family Pandionidae; genus Pandion; species Pandion haliaetus. Next base: position 60,150 of record VYZV01027333.1, on the reverse strand, counting down.
AGAAGGCAGATCAAGAAAAAGACAGTTGTGTTTTCTCTAGAATGGAGACTGTGTTCCTCCTAGCTACCACCATCAGTAACGCTGAAAGTGAGTGATAGGTGAAATGCAGCAATGACAATGCTGCTCTTCCCTACAGTTTGTATGTACACTTCTCTTGCTTTAAATTTCACTTCATCTTCCCAAGTCTATATATAAAACATGTTGCAAAACAAATACTTCTCACCTGGACAGTTAACTGTATTGCTGGGCTTTTAGAGGGAACAGATTGCCATAGGATACTTATACACTTACACACATAAATCCTGTTCAGAGGTGTCTAAGTCTACACCAGTACTGCAATCTCGATCTCTTGGCTGTTCAAACCCAGAAGATGATGAAAGGCATCTTGCTTCCCTTCCAGCCTGCTCAGCCGGGACATGGCGTGTGCACAGATCTCGGCTCAGCATGATGCAGGCATGCAGACGGGGCGTACACAGAAGCTCAGGAGCCACAGCCCAGACAAAGCATAGGTAACTTTCCCTGGGACTAGATATCAATTTCTAGATTTGAACTGCTTTCCAGATCTCCAGACATCAAGCACAGCAATGCTGGCATACCTATTTCCTTTTGAGGCTGCAGCCTTCAGTAGCCCGCATGCTCCTGAGATTTACAGAAGTGCAACTGACATCCCAGTTGTGCAGGTAGGGAAGTGAGGGACAAAACTAAGGCTGTTGTTGTCTAAATTCTTCAATCATTTAACTTTCAGCTGTCATGCAGGAACAAAACTGATAAATTGTTATATCCTAACCACAGTGCCATGTTCTAGCCCCCTGTTCTTTTTTTTTCCTATAGCATATTTTCTGAGGCATGAGAGATTGGTTTCAGCTCTTTTGGGGCCATTGACTTTGAATTATATATATGAATACAAAGCAGCTGCCTGAAAGACTGTGTCTGAATGCCCTCAAAACCTACAGAATATTCTGCTCTGGGCTGAGCACCTCGCAGCTGAGATGCAAATACAGCTTCCTACAGTGATCACTGCACTTAATTTTAAAGCTGCTTGTGTAACTAATTGGATGTAACAGAGCATAGTTTGCTATTTCTTACAAAGTTAGACACAGTTACTACCTCAATGCAACCAAAATACTACAAACATAAAAATGCTCCAGCTTTTTTATCATATTTATCTATTGTACATACTCGCTCTGTACTAACTGCATTTACCTCTTAGCTGGGATATAAATTTTTTCACAGGCAAGGAATAAGAGTTGCCAGAATATAAAATGATTAGAAAAATCCAAGTGAAACATGAGAGAAGTTAAAAAAATTGATCTTTGCTTCATAATGAAAGCCCACAGCTGATTGAGAGGTTAAAGGAGATGGGATGGTAAAAGAGACTGTAATTTGATTAACTTGGAAGTATTGGCAGCTGTATAACCACACAAGAGAAAATTTGTGCACTGAAGATTCATCACTGTGCGCAGCATCTGAGTGTAACAAACAAACAGTGAGTATGGAAAAGAAAGAGATTGCCACTTCATTTGGGCTGTGTGGTTCTATAAAGCAGCTACTTACAGAGCTAAGTTTGAGTCATTCAGTTCTTTGCAAGACATAGATAAGGTACAAGTACTTGTATCAATAAACCCTCTTGGCTGCCTTCCTACCTGAAATCTCCCCAAGTTAACACAGGCATGTCTTGTGAAACATGCATGTCATGAAACACTGCTACTCATGCCCTTAACGTCTGACAATTCAATTTCCTGAACTCACCATTTATTTGCTGTAAAGGTTTAGTATCAAAGTTTAGCATTCTTATATCTGAAGTAGATTGGATTTTTGAAAACTCTTAATGTAAAATGTTGTGTTTGGCACAAAACTGTTGGCTTAAGTACTACAATTAATGCTGGTCTGTGTTGAAATTTCACAAAATAACAGTTTGGATGTGCCCATGTAAAGCATTGATGGGCTATTGTAAGGCCCAAAGTGTATCCTTACATGCAATTCATCCATAAAAGAAATTAGTCTCTTCCAGATAAGAGTTGAGCATTTTTCCTGGCTTGGTAAGTCCCTGGCTCAATCCTTGTCTATAATCCAGACAATTTTTCATACATTTATGAATCTCTACACTGTTTCATACAGCAGTTCATGTTTGTGAACTACTGGATATTATGTAAAATATATAAAGCCCACTATCAAGTAAAAAAAGGCCATAAAATATAAATAGGCATTAATTAAAAAGTTTAAGAATAATATTTAAATAATTAGTATGTTAAGATGTTATATGCACATTAGGGTGGATAAAAACCTGGCTGGATGATCAGGCTCAGAGTGTGGTGGTGAATGGGTCATAATAAATATGAAGGCTGGTAACAAGTGAAGCATCAGAGAGGTCTGTATTGGTGTGGTGGCCTAGCCTTGGCCTGCTGCCCCCCACCCAGCCACTCACTCACTCCCCCCCCCCTCAACAGAACAGGGGAAGTAAAGAGGATGAAAAATCTTGTGTGGTCAAGGTAAAGACAGAAAGATTGCTTACCAGCTACCGTCACAGGAAAAACAGATTTGACTTGGGGAAATATAATTTAATTTATTGCCAATTAAAATAGATTTGGGCAGTGAGAAACAGAACAAAAAAAATCCCCAACACCTTTCCATCACCCATCCCCTTTTGCCCAGTGGGGTTGCCCAGAGAGGTTGCCCAGTCTACATCGTCAGAAGTTTTCAAGACTTGGTTGGATAAAACCCTAAGAAATCTGGTCTGACCTAAAAGCTGAAGCTACGTTAAGTATACTGGACTAGAGACCTCCCAAGGTCCTTTCCTGCCTGAATTATCCTATGATCCTTTCATCCTAATAATTTAGTAAATTAAAAAGAGAGGCATAAAGGAAATGTGATCATCTGACAGTTATGCTAGTATGACTCACACCATGAATGCATGCAGTGATAAGTCCCGTTCCCACTGACATCAGCGGGAATCCTGCTTTTAGTTTAATTTCCAATAGTCTCTTACTCAGCATGAACATGAGGAAATGCAAAATTTTGACTCCTGAAAAATGTAGAAATGGCAATATACGTGGCAGAACAGATTGTTTTCAGTCCAAAACATCTTTCTGGTCTTATAAAAACCTTTTACATTATTTAAAAATGTAACATGATTTCCCAATTTAAGGAATGTACTTAAACTTTTATCTCAACTGACGAGAGTTTTGTCTTTTGTGAATAATATCTTGCCTTTTTTGGGCTGTACCTCTGAAGGATCAGATGTGTCTACCACTATCTTTGGAAGCAACATCAAAACCCTGTAATAGAAATGGTGGGTGAAACCTAAACATTCCATCTGTATGTTCCTGCTACATTTTTTCCTGCAAATGAAATGCAATCACCCATTTTATTTTTTCCTCCTGTGAATAGTTTTAAGTTTAGAGAGATTTTTAAGACAAATTCAGCTGTAGCCCTTCTAGGTTGTTCTTAGATATGTTGCAATCTTTTGGAAGTTATTTGTTCCCTTATTCTTGGTCAGAATGTTGAAATCTTAAGACGATCATTGAAATGTTGATATAAACATTTACATACCAATACCCAAAGCCTTCCTTTTCCTTATATGGTTCATCACAACTTGAACTGCACAGAAACTTCAAGAAACCAGATGTTTTGTTCTCGTGGACTTACTCAGTATAGTGCATAAGATCTTCACTCTCTGTACAGAGAGAGCTGGAAGTTGGTGACATTGCCAGATGTTACTTTGAAATTATGCAGCATGTTCTATTCTTCAAACCTATCCAGGGTGTGATCCATTTTGAGAGAGGAAATTGGGCTTTTATCCATATTGCATGCCATTCACTGGCAATTGCCAGAGCCTTACTTCACCACTGTAGGAATAGGAGTGCCAGAAAAAAGACAGTCCCGCATTCCTGCTCCTTCACCCCTGTGTATAAATACCTAGTCATCTGCAAGTGTATCTTGGTCTGTCCTAGGAAGACTGTGCTCTCAACACCTGTAAGCTGTCAAATACAGCATCACTGTATAAAAGGATTACTTTGCAATAATATGTGTCATATAATTTATGATGTAGAAATTAGATTTAAATATGCCCTAGGATTTATGAATAGTTGTTAAACCAACAATCATAGAATCATAGAATCATTTAGGTTGGAAAAGACCTTTAAGATCATTGAGTCCAACCATTAACCATGCCCACTAAACCATGTCATGAAGTGCCTTGTCTACATGCTTTTTGAATACCTCAAGGGATGATGACTCCACCACTTCCCTGGGCAGCCTGTTCCAGCACTTGACAACTCTTTTGATAAAGAAATTTTTCCTAATATCCAATCTAAACCTCCCCTGCCGCAACTTGAGGCCATTTCCTCTCATCCTGTCACCAGCCACCTGACAGAAGAGACCAACCCTCACCTCACTACAACCTCCTTTCAGGGAGTTGTAGAGAGCGATAAGGTCTCCCCTCAGCCTCCTTTTCTCCAGGCTAAACAACCCCAGTTCCCTCAGCCGCTCCTCATAAGACTTGTGCTCCAGGCCCCTCACCAGCTTCGTTGCCCTTCTCTGGACACGCTCCAGC